>JAPDSC010066921.1:50500-84853 GCA_026290005.1 Latrodectus geometricus
TCTGCATTTTCTAAATGCACGGGCAACGCCGGCGGGTACAGCTAGTAGTTAAATAAATTCAATCAACATGTAAATACAAATTTATGAAATACATTTAATTATGAATAAAACAATAAAGATAAAGCAACTAATTAGTGAAATCATAAAGTTACATTAATTGACTGACTTATTCGTCTCTCATAGGTCATTTCTAGCACACGAGGGTTATAATTAGACCTAAATCTATAATTCAAAGCGATTCATAAATTATTACAAATATCCAAGCTTGAGGTGGGATTCGAATTCACGAACTGTTGAAGTGAATGCCAGAATGCAAATCATTCGGTTCCCAGTTCTCCCTACAACAATATAGAAAATAAATGAGAATTTAAAATAAAAATTTCAAAGTACACTACTGGCCATTAAAATTGCTCCACCAGGAAGAAATGCAGATAACAAAATAATATTTATTGGACAAATATATTATACTAGAAAAAACAAGTGATTAAATTTTCAAAAAATTTGGCTGGATAGATCCTGAGAAATCACTACCCAAAACAACCACCTCTGGCAGTAATAACAGCAGTTATACGCCTGGGCATTGAGTCAAATAGAGATTGGATTGCATGTACAGGTACAGATGCCCATGCAGCTTCAACACGATGCCACAGTTCATCAACCGTAGTGACTGGCGTTTGGTGACGAGCCAGTCACTGGGCAACCATTGACCAGACGTTTTCTATTGGTGAAAGATCTGGAGAACGTGCTGGCCAGGGCAACAGCCGAACATGTTCCGTATCAAGGAAGGTCCGTACAATACCGGCAACATGCGGTCGGGCATTATCCTGCTGAAACGTAGGGTTTCGCAGGGCTCGAATAAAGGGTAGAGTCACGGGTCGTAACACACCAGAAATGTAACGTGTACTGTTCAAAGCACTGTCAATGCGAACAAGAGGTGACCGAGACGTGTATCCAATGGCACCCCATGCCATCACGCCAGGTGATGGGCCAGTATGACGATGACGAATGCACGCTGCCAGTGTGCGTTCACCACGATGCCGCCAAACACGGATGCGACCATCATGATGCTGTACACAGAACCTGGATTCATCTGAAAAGATGACGTCTCGCCATTCGTGCGCCCAGGTTCGTCGTTGATCACACCATTGATGGCGCTCTTGTCTATGACGCAGCGTCAAAGGAAGCCGCAGCCATGGTCTCCGAGCTGAGAGTCCATGCTGCTGCAAACGTCGTTTAACTGTTCGTGCAGACACTTGTTGTCTTCCAAACGATCCGTTTCTTGACTCATGGCTCGTGACGTGGTTGCACGATCCATTACGGCCATGCGGATAATATGCCTGTCTTCTCGGCTGCTAGTGATAGGTGGCCGTTGAGATCCCGCATGGCGTTCCGTATTACCGTCCTGAACCCATCGATTCCATATTCTGCTAACAGTCATTGGATCTTGACCGACGCGAGCAGCAATACTGCGATAAGATAAACCGCAATCCCGGTACGCTACAATTCGACTTTTATCAAAGTCAGAAAGGTGCTGGTACGCATTTCTCCTTCTTACACGAGGTATCACAACAACTTTTCACCAGGCAACAACGTTCAAATGCAATTTGTGTATGAGGAGCCGGGTGAACAATTTCCTCATTTAAACACAATGTAGGTGTCGCTACTGGCGTCTGCTTTGTCTGAATGCTCTGAAAAGCTAATCATTTGCATATCACAGCACCTTCTTCCTTTCGTATTAATTTCCCGTCTGTAGCATGTCACCTTCTTGGTGTAGCAATTTTAATGGCCAGTTGTGTAACTTAGTGAGAAATTACTTTTTGCTTATATATTAATTCTCATTATAGCTTCTGTATTTGATTCAGCGTAATGTTTGTCTTTAATCTTCTAAAGTTTGAAACGTCAAGTTAATTTTTACATTTGAATTACTTCAAATTATAGCAATACATGTGTTTCATTACTTTTGTGTCTTTTCAGAAATTATTCAATTAGATCAATGAATGCAGTATTACAGGAGGATGCAAAAAACATAAATTGTTGGGAAGACACATCTAACAGATAGACACCAGAAGAATTTGTACATCGTAAACTTAGTTTAATTATAAGTTGGTTAAATAATGATGATTTGAATAATAGTTCACAGTTTTTATTGAAGAGAACTATTCATTGGAATAATATTGAAGAAAAATTGCAGTTATTAACTTTGCGCACAATATGTCGAAGAGAAAATTTAATGATTCAAATAGAGGCTTAATTTATATATATATATATATATATATATATATATATATGTATAATAGGGTTAAGAAACGTAAGTCCATATACAACATCATCTCTAAACCTACGTAAGTGAATAGATCACATGATCTTTCTATAATAAACTCTAAAATCGTACATCTATTGAAATAAGAAGTGAGTAACACTGCAATTTATTTTATAGAATTTTTATTCCTTTGTCCCTGACAGGCCGATATGCAACTTGCTGGTTCTCAAAGAGGATTCATTTAACTTGAAGAAGATAAATCGATTTGTATTTTGATGGACAATGCTTCCGTGTCGCCGTCAATACAAGACGTGGGAGCTTGTACTTATTTTGATTCGGTAACAAACGGGAAAAGATAAGTAAGTCAAACTGAACTATTGAAAAGTGAGTATTGAAAGTTAAAAATGGGTCAAGATCAACGATGTGTCACGGGTTTGATTTTCAAAGTATCGCAAAAAAGTTTTGGATTATGAAAACTGTTATCAATTTGAAAACAAGATTTATAAGCCATTAGAAGCTGGATATTATCCATATTAAGATAATAGATCCAGTCTCAATTGAATAATTAATTTTGCTTTATATTTGATAATGTGGTGCAGTTCATGTTTTCATGAAGTACTTCTTAATCTAGAAGTGGTTCATTTTTAATTGTTTTTTTTTTTTTTTTTTTGCTAAATATTTAAAGAAAGAAAACAAGAAAATAATTTGTTTTTTGGTTAAATATATTTTGCAATGGAAATAGATCTAACTTTCAATTAATATTGGAAACAACGGCATATTTGATTCATACTAATTCCATAAGCTTTTCTCAGAATTAATAATAAAATGTTAAAAATTTGTTGTCATTGAAATATGAATTGACCGTGGTTGAGCAACAAAGCTGCGATCTGAAGAAGATACACGGGCTATGAAAAATACTCCTAGGAAGCAACTTTCTGTGAAAATCTATGATAGATTTCAGCTATTAAACTATCCTCTAGATTTCAAATGATCTTACAAAATTGCTTATTAAATTGAAATGTATTTAATTCAGAACAATAAAAGCTTTTTAAACAAGAATGGAAATATGAACAAGCCTAATCTTGAATTAACACTTAAAAAAATTCTGCTTATCACTATTAAAATAACAGTTATATTCTGAATTTTATTTTAACCAATCTCCAAATACCACCAAATAAAATGTACTAAAATTATATGTAATTTTAATAAATTTTATTCAAGAAATTTTTTTTTACATTTTCATTTAAATTAACAAGTATTGAAACAGAAATCTTCTTGCTTTGCTTTTATTGGAAATTATGTATCAATTGTCAAATAATCAATGATATATCAATACTAATTAACGTTTAACTTTATATAATTAACTTTTACTTTTAATAAAATTATAACTTTTTTATTGGAAATAATGTCTCAATACATTGGAAATAATATATCAACAGATAGATATCAATTTTACTAAAACGTCATAAATTCCAACAGTTGAATAAAAGAATATAATTCGTTGTTATGGGTAGAAGCATCCTGCGCTAAGTCATATTTTTCATTTATCATGTATAATGTTTTTCTATTAGCTTTCATATACTATGGAAATACATCGTTATAATTGTATCGATACAATATAAAATCGGAATATCATATTTTTGGAGAAATTTTTTCAACTTGGAATTCTCATATTTACACGGCGTAGGGTATTGTGTTGATAGCGATTGTTTGATAATGTATTAATGGATTTAAAATTGGAATACTTTATCAATTTTAGTAGATTTAATTTATCCGTCGAAGATTACTTTTTCCATTTGAATATAAAATTTCAGGTAAGATAAGTTTTGAAGTTTATTTTAAACATTTCTTATACTCACTCGCGCAGAAGATAGGAATTGAACCTACGACTTACTACATTAAAATTTATATCCAGATTACTAATATAAACATTTAGTCAGAAGTACCATTTTTAAACATTTGCATTGATCTGGCGACTTTTATGAGCTGTCTCCTTCTTACAATAGGGTTGAACTACGCTTTTTGACATTGTGAATATCTGCTGTGAAATAATTCTATGACAAATTATTAGTGAATATAATAACATAATTTTTCTTCATAATCTCTTATTCATGCCTATTAGTCACAATTCTTTAATAAAATTTGTTATAAAACAACATTTTCAAAAATTTGTATTTATTAAGATTTCAGCCTAAATACTTACCTGTGTTTCCTTATTTTTATGAATTTTTTTGATGAATATAAGTATTGATTTTCAAGTCATCAAAAATACATTTCATTGCATTTCCTTGTTTCTAATACGTATTTATACTGATAATATAATATTAATATGTAATATATAAAAAAGTAAAAGCAAAAGCAAAAAATGAAATATAATTAAAAATGGTATAGAAAAACTTTCTTTACTAACTTTGAGTTGATCAAACTCAAAGTTAGTAAAGAAGGCGTACGATGATCCAAAGACGCAAATTTTCAATGCTTTTTTTATTCCATCTTGTGTATGCATTTATGCTTTAATTTTAAAAATATATCGCGTTACGTTTAAAATCCTTTCTTTTGCCATTTTTTTTTCCTTAAATTGGATTAAAACTTATTTAGAATCAGTTGTAGTCTTTTATGTATTTGAAAATATGGTTCAATATATTTATTTTCCAATTTCAAAATGATTGGCTTCTCAAATGCTTATAGAATTTACTAATCTTTAGAAATTAATTGCTCTTTATTTGGATTGGGTATAATAATACTACGAGACAGATATCAATTTTTGCTATCTCATAAGCATTTTTTCTGAAGCAAAGCAATGCTTTCATGCATCTCAAAATCAACAGCTCATTACTTTGCTGATGTACTGCCAATTCAATTTGGTCTAGTAATTTTGCTAGCATTTTCTTAGCGAGAAAGTCAATGTACTTATTGTAACTAATCTTTTAATTATTTACATATAATGATGATATCTTATTGGGATTATCGTGATGTAGTATAAGATTAAGTCTTATGAACAAAAAGTTCCTAGTTCGAGCCTAACCAACTCTAAATTGCGGTAAATGGAAGTTGCATTCTGATTTGTCAATGGACTGTATTCCTGATTAAAATTGACAGTTCACTGGATTTTTTTCTTTTGTTACATGAGATAAGTCCTTCAAGAAATAGCTTTGAAGACTTCACATCCTTCTTTAACTACAAAACAATGCATGATAGTAGGGCGGGAAAAAATTCTGTTATTTAATCGTGAAAAATAATTCCAATAAAGTTTATTGTATGCCTGGAATAGGATTTATCCGTGTTAGAGTTATTTTAATTGTATTATATTAAAACCACATTACATGTTCGTGAGAGAACTGTTTCAATAGACACCTTAATTGAAGACTTTAGAAACTGAAAAATTCGAGAATATCTTTCGTTTATGTGGCCAAGAAAATAGAAAGAGAGCTATGCAAGCTTAGGTGTCAACCTAGCTATTAAATCGAGAATTAAAATTTTGCCGATTCAACTTTAGACTTTAGGAGGTAGGAAAGAAACAATTATAAAAATGTATCATAAAAAAGACATTTTTATTGGAAAATCATAAAATTTATGTAAATATCATAAAATCTTGAAATTTATGTAAATATTTTATGCTAAATACGAGTTAATCGTAATCGTAAAAATTTCTAAAGAGATCTTACACTAGAATTTCTGACATTGTCACAAGAGATGCAAAGCCAATCAAAATGCTGCCTTTTCACCTAAACGTATATATTCAGATCAATGGGAAGGGAAATGCTTTTTTTACCACTATATCCCCTTAGCTTTTCTTCTCGCAAATTTTTTACATGATCTTCAGTCATACAAAAACTATCATGTTGACATGGAACATATTAACCTCAGAAGGTTATATGTCCCTGGTTAATATCACCTGCACATTGGTGGGAAACCGTTTTTAATATACATTGAAGTTCTAGGATTAATTTATGTTCGTGAGAGATATTTCAACCGAAACCTAAATTTTAATGTGGATTCTGAACCATTTGGAGCTTTTATACCTTAAATGCTGCTTGAACAAAAAATTTTTTTTAACTAAAGACCAAAAAGTTGGAATCATTCATCCATTAATATCGAGAAGTTATTGAGTTTTTAAGTGGTACTTTAAATACTCGATCAGGTTTCAAAATTATGAAAATTTGCTTTCCAATGTACGTAAAGGGGTATCTAAGTTAAACGCAAATTATTTTGTAATTTTGGTCTATTTAAATACAGAAATTTTTACTATTAATGAAATATATATAAGTATCAAAATGAGAGTATGCATAGCAAATCTTGAATATAAATTTGCGTAATTTACTGAAATTAAAATTATAAAATATTTGAAACGAAGAAAGTACTGTTCTAAATAATAAATATATGAAAAAACTAATTAAGTTATTTATCTCTAATGTTATGAAAGATATATAATAAATTTATAATTATGTGAAGAAATAATATAATTTATGTAGTTAAATAGTAAATAAATCATTAAATAAAATGAGAAATGTAAATAATGTAATACTTTTGTTTTATACAATATTATAAAATGTTGACTAAATGAAGTTAAAAAGTCATTGCTTATATAGTTTTTAATACACTAAAAGATTTTCGAAAATCGTTTTATTAAATTTATTCAAAAATTTTGCATAAAATTAAAGTAGAAAATGGCAAGCACAATTTAATAATTAGAATTATAACCACTTTCTTTCGGAAAAAAAAAGCCAAATAATTTTTTAATAATAAGCATAATTTAAAATATATGAATTCAAATAATTATAATCATGTGAATTTAAAATATTTAATGAAACATATATTAATTCATATCATTGATTGTATATGGAGGTAAAATTCCGTGAATACCTTTTCCTTCTCATCTTGTTCTTTGTTGACAAGGATTTTCGAATATAATTAATTGGACAATATAGATAAAACATGCAAGAAACTGTTTCGATTCTCATACACCAATTTAAAAAATGAAACAGATAGACACCATACAAACAATTTAAACACTCATAAAAAAACTACGAGAAAATAAAGTTCAATATAAATTATAAAAATAATATAGTCGAAAATAAAACCTAAAAATGTAATTGGTAAAATAAAAAATTATATGTATGTTTTATTTTATTAATTAAATTTTGTATTAATTAATTAAAAGATTAATTCATTAAAATATTGATTGGAGCTAGTTGATTAATGCAAACGTTTATATGTGTAATTGTGTAAACCTATAAAAATATAAAACTATTTCTGACGAAAAGTTCTAATATAAATTTATTTAATATGAAAAAGAAAACAATCTTATTAAAGTAAGCAGATAATTTTGGGTATCTAGAATATAATGAGTTTTTTATAAATAATGTGTAATATATATATATATATATATTTTTATCGTAATTATAAATATATAAAAATAAGAATTAATATTCAATGAAACAAGTATAGTTTTTGAAATTTAACCAAAAAATGAGCATTCTGATTTAATTCATATCTTTAAAATCAATTTTTTCAACACATATTATTATATTTAAATTTCCACAAGCATATTTCAACAATTAAATAAAAAAATTCCTAGAATGGAATTTTACAAGTCTGTAGTAATGGTCTAGAATCGTTACAAAGTAAAATAAAAAAAAAGGAAATAATATATAAAAGGAATAAGGATGACAATAGTAAATAAATTAAGTTATAAACTGAGTAAAAATATGAAAGAAAATTTAAAATCTATGTAGATTTCTAATAAACATGAGTTCTTTCAACTTGGCGAATTTATTTCACTTGTTAAAATTCGATGCCATTCCGAGAGTTCACGCCAAAAATGGTTAACCATAAAGTACAGAAAACTTCCAACCAATGGTAACAATCATTATTAAACCACGCCTATGATGGCGCTATCTGATGAAGTCGTAATCACAATTTGAAATAGGAAGGCTGGGAGGGGGTGGAAAGTGGAATGAGGCCGGCAATGCTGACATGAGGAGATTTATTGAAGTGGGCCGGCGTGCAGCGGCACCTATCTGGCATGTTTCTCCGATCACGAACGATGTTAAAGCCGGCTACTAGTTTCTTATAAATGGAACTTTTTTTTAATTTTTCTATTTCAACATGAATTAAGAAAATAATTTTGTTTTAAGAAATTTATAATTCTCACATTTTAAAAAATAATTTCATTTATACTGGAAAATTTTTTTAATCACCCCTTGATTATTTGGTTAATTCTAGACAGGAAAAGAAATCTTTCGCATTTTAACTCATGTATGAATAGTCTTCAATTGTTATAGAATGACGAGACATAGTCATGCTATAACAATTGAAGTTATTGAGAAGACGGGGGAGGGGATCCAAAAAATTTCCCGATTTCTGTTTTTATATTTGAGTTTTTTTCCCGAATCGGTTGGTTGAAAATCATCCTAGCCCGATTGTTGAAAACTTTTGTCTTCCCTTCATGGTTTGTTTGTCACTGAACTGTCATTTTTTTTTTTTTTTTTTTTTTGTGCAGGAAGGCTAATACCAGGACCTACAGTTTAAAGTGAATTCCGAACCACTAGAAACATGCAAAACCCAAAGTGGGAATCGAACCCACAAATTGATAAACTCTAACCCCTAATCATTCAATTGCCAGTTCGGTCGATGTTTCTCCAATATAATTAAAAGAGTCTTAATTCATTTAAAAGCAACATCATTTCCTCCAAAAAGAAAATTAATAAAATAAATAAAAACAAAAAAATATGAAAAAACAAAAATGTAAATAAATAAAAATAATAAAAAATATATAAAAAAATTAATAAATAATTTTAATAAAATTTAAAAATGAATAAATAGGAAAATTAAATCAAGCTCAAATGTTGCATGATTAATAGATAAAATTAAACGACCATTATTTTTTGTGGTACTTAAATGAAAATTAATAAAGTAAATAAATAAAAGAATAACCGAAGAAAACAATTTAATGCGATAATAACCTCACAGTTATTAAAACGCCTTTCATAAATACTTGTTGCATACAGTTTCAATTCACATTAGACTGCCAGCTGCAATTATTAATTTATAATAATATTAAATTACAAATATTTCTTGTAAAAATGATATTATGCTTAAATTACTTTTAGCGCATGTATTCCATATTATATTATTTGTTATATTCAAACAATTTCTATTATCTATAATCTTCTCTTTCAGAATATAAATATGAGTTACCATCTATTGAAGAGTCCTCCTGAAATATAAAAGCTTGCGAATGCCGGGGCTGTGTGTGTTACAGCGGATATCAGCTGTTTGTTTTTATTTCTTCTGCTTGTAGAAATGATTCAAGTTATTTACCAAACAATAACATTTGTATATTAAAATTTAGCCCCATCAACCACGTAAATCATTCTATATCAATTTGTAATCTTAAGACAATAGAATTATCACCAAGAATTGTTGAAGAGAAATCTCATATTTGTAAAGTAATAGTTTTTATTGCATAACATTTAAAAATAAATAACAAAAAAATTAAATTTAAAAACTGATGTCTTATTAAACACTCCGTTTGATTTATTGACATAAAAAAAAAGAAAGAGGAACTATGAAAAAAAAGAAACCTTACTTATAATTAAATAACTGTATAACCAAATGGAATTTTAGAAAACTGAAAAGAAGTTTAAAAAGGCCTTCAAAAATATAAAGTGCATTTCGACAGATTTTTTATAACTGCGAATATATTTCCTGCACATATATTAAATTTTTTAAACGTTTATTTTATGGTGTATTAATATATAAAGTGAAAAAAATTAACATATATGCTTGCTTAGTTATATAAAAATAATGATACAATAAATTAAAAAAAAAAAAACTTTATAATTCTTTATTTTACATTTCTATAATGCTCCATTTTACGTATGTTCTCACAGAGAAACTGTTCCCGTCATTTCTGTTCTGAAAGATAAGATCTAAGTCTTGAATGAATCAAAAGCAACGATCTATTAATTATCACACGCAGATGAACGAGTTGTAGAAAAATTAGAAATATTTTTCGAAAAAAAGAAAGGTTTTTCTCCTAAAAACGTTTATTATCAAGGAACATCCTTTTTGCCATAATTATAATTGTGCTCGGTCATTTTGCATTTTGATTCAATATTTTTTCGTAAGCACATATTCACAGCGGTAACACTTCGTTCACATTTTTAGAAAATGAAGAAAAAATATCGAAGCATTTTTCTTAACTCCTTTCACATTAGTAATAGGTAAAGTCATAATTAATTTGAAACTAATCACCATGTTATAGTTCTGATTCCCTAAAATCTGATTTTTTTTTTTTAATTAATTTTCCCAGATATATATAAAAAAATTAAAACATTTGTCGATATCTTTAAGATTACTATGTCACTTTACTGAAATTTATTTAATTTATTCATTTATTTATTTTTGTAAACTATATTATTTTGCTTAGCTTTATTGCTTAGCTTTATTTTGAAGAGATTTATTGTACTGGAAAAGTCCAGCTGAGAAAAGTGAAAATCTGGGTAAGACGACAAGGAAACGCACGAGAGAAACATTTTCCAGATTTGTACAATATTGATTAAAACCTCCTCTAGCAATTGGATAATATTAGAAAGAATTATGCGTAAAATAAATAAAAGTAAACAGGTGTTATGAAATTCGAAAAGATAATGAATTACTCTTATTAATAATTTGGGATGATAAATTGTAGTATAAAAACGTGCAAAAGCATGATATCAACTATTTTATTTATCTAAAAAGAATTTTTCGCATAGTAAGCAAATTTATTACTCAAATTCTTTATTTGTGTTATTACACAAATAATAGTTTAAGAAATTAATAAATTAAACTTTTAAAGGATAACAATATAATTAATAAAAGTGGTACGATGCTAAAATAGTTTTGGAAAATTTTGAAATTGCTGTCGTAAATACTACGCTATTTATCTGCAAAATGTGGTATAATCTGCAATAGTGAATACTCATGATTTTATCAAAATATACCAAACACAAAATAAATTTACTCAGTAACTTTTAAGCTTATTCTTTAATTTTGTGAGAAAATTTAAAATAGAGATGTTTTGAAACTGTTCTAGATCATAAATTAAAGCTAACTGATTCATTACCCATTTTTTTGGTATTTTTCACATCATGAGAATCAAAAAATGGGGAAGGGCGAATGTTTTCTTGGCGTCTTGCAGCCTCGTAAAAATGAGCCTCGTTATTTCATGAGGCTGCTTATCTTCCAAAAAAGCGTGTAGAAATGGATAATTCCCACCACATTTTCTTCTCTGTCTCTTGAAAATACGAAGTGACAGCTGCGTCTTGTTGACTCCACCAATGACGTGCTAAATCCGACTCTGGATCATTTGGGGCGAGGTGTTTTTGTTGGGCACCCCCCCCCCTGCCACCCTTGCGGGAAAAAAAGAAAGTGGAAAAAAAAGTAATCTTTAAAAAAATCTTTCAGAAATTATCTGGTAGCTGTGATGAAGGAAAAAAAATATTGTTAAAGAATTATGAAATATAAATATACAAGACTGAAACAGATGCAAATTTATTGATTCGTTATTTTACAGATATGACTTATTAAGGTAAATTTTTTTCAGAAACAAAATAATTTAAAAAAAAGTAAATAAATGTGTAATGTATGAATATATTTATTTTTTCAAAGTGCTTTATTGAGAGAGAGAAACTATTAAATATAATTCATATTCATTTTTCTAAACATAACAAAAATGTATCGTATACTGTCAAATGAAAATATAATTTACTAAAACCAATTTATTAAATTTGAAACCATCTGGGTATTCTACCATCTTGCAATCAGAAGTACAGTCCTTTAGAATATGCCGTTTCGTGTTGATTAGAAAGCAATAGGCTATTACGAATGGTATAAATATTGTCAAGAAAATATATAAAAGACTGATTTTAAAGTTCACACACATGCAGTCGACACCAGTGTACAGCAAAATCTAAGGATTATTGAAAATTTTACATTTTGTAACAAAGGTTTGCAAGAATTAAAAAGGATTCATTCTATTTTTTGACTAGCTAAAATTTAATATAGTATATATGTGAATTCAACAAACATCTCAATAAATATAGATAATAATTTGAAATAAAATTCTTTGAATTGTACTATTATTGGTTTAATTACTTTAAATTCACAATATCGTTGAGAGTTATAATAATGATTCAATGTCTGATTCGTAAGCATGCACTCAATGAATATTTTTTGTCATAGATGGCGTAGTTAGGCCTCTATAAGCAACAATGTATGTTATATTTTACTGTCAAAAAGCGACAATGAATACAAATAAGATACAGTCAATAATCCGGTGAAAATAATGGAGTAGTGTGCGTGCATATTTTCAGAACCCCGTAACAGAGTACATCCTCACAAATTAAAAATTGGGATCAAGAAGAGGATCCGCAAAAGCAATATTTCTCTTGGAGAGCATTGCAACCATAACCTGTTTTTCTTGCTTGAGCCTCAGCATTATTGAAAGCGACGGATTGATGGCTCGTTTGGTATTGAACCCACAACTTACTGGTTACGAGAATGACGCCTTAGCCAAACATACAATCGCGGCTCGACGTGATGCAATTTAAGCTTAAAAATACATAACATCAATATGTTTTAAAATATACATTTAAGTGTTTTTAATCTCATTAAAAATATACAACCAGCTTTATAATCTTATTAATTCTGATAAAGATAAATTTAACTGAGATACATAAATTCGATTTTTTTTGTTGGATTAAATTTATTTCAATAAGAATAATTTCAGCAGTGAATGTGTAATTATTTTTTGATGGAACACATCCTCGGTGTGGAATTCTCTTCGGGGAATTTGAGAGGAATGGGATTTCTGTTATCTCTCTTCTTCAGGTTTTCCGATCACGTTCGAATTGTCTCCTCGTATCTCACCCTTACCAGAGAGACTTAATTTATAGGACTTGCTACAGAAGCGCGCTCTGACTGATGAGCGATCGCCCTTCTCTTGTGATTAGTCCTCGATGGGCTGTAGACAGGAGAGCTGTAATTTTCTGTAATGGATGATTTAATGTTGCAATTTATTTAATGGAGGACGCAAATTGCAACCTTTCTTCTTTTTGGCCTACTCTCCAGCCTCGACGATTACGGCCCATTTGGGGGAAGGGTTGAACGGGTTTCCTTCATTAGCTACCATTCAGTGATCGAAGTATGCAGAAAACTGATAAACTTCTTTCATCTTGAGAGCTAATAAGTTGTCTAGCATGATGTATGAGGACGAGATTGCATATGGGGAAATGATCCCTCATACTTGAAAGCTTGGTATTTTGCTATGCAATGACCCTCATATTTGATATGCAATTGAAAGGTTAGCTTAATGATACTAAAAATGTACTCCTAATCACACATAATTTATTTACAGAAAAAAATAAATATTCTGAAATGTAATTTTAAAGAGTTACCAAGCGTCTCTAACAATGCAATTCATTGGAAGTGTTATTTTTTAAGATATTTTTATAAAGATATATTTAATTGAGATAAATTCCATCTTCACATATTAAAATTAAATGTATTTTACTTGTATATTCTGATAGTTTGTGATCATCAAAAGTTTCAAGAGAAAACAAATTAATTATTGTGTTTACCTCGAGGTTAGTAACAAACAGATGTGATGAAACCGTAAACCAACTTGTTAACGCCATTTGACTCTAACCAATAAGAATGCCTTATTATGTTGAGCAATGGTTAAAAGACAATATCTGTACTTGTTATTCTCTTCTTCGTACTATACAAAAAATGTAAAGTTTTAGAGTCGTTTGGTACCCATTGATATATTCTGGATAATTTTATCTGCTTGAGTCAAAGTAGCTCAAACAAGAATGATTCCCTGCTAATAAAGCTTTCCAATTCCAATCTACAAATAGCATGATACACCCCCACTCAAATACTTTCCGCTGACCAAAAGTTTTTGCCATTGTTTGTATTTTGGGAAATGGTTTCAAACCATTATGCCAACTAAAGTCAGCATCACCAGGCGTGTACACAAACCTATCTATAGGCCGTGGTGTCTTGGTTAGGTGGAGTGTCGTTTTCATTCAGAAAATAGTGAATTCAAATCCCAAATTAACCGAAGTTATCATGTTTACTAAAGGTGGCTAATCACATTAAATATGTCATGGTCACAATGTCTTCCAAGTGATATGATACTTCTGAAATTAATGGGTGTCGGGATATCTACTGCTTGGTCCCTATTTCTATATTATGAAGGTTTCCACCTAGCAGCTTCCACCAAGTTCGTAAAGCCCAACTCTGCGCTACTTACGAAGAAGTATGCCGGTGGACATATATAAAGATGTGATAGATCATCTGATTATATCAACTGGTAAAATTAAAAAATGTTTTGTAATTTTGAATTTGTTTGTGTGTTGAAATGGATGCCTGAACTTATTCAGTTCACCCTTCTTAACCGTAGAGGCATTAAAAGACCTTACGAATGTTTAATATGCATCGGTTTGTTATATTCTTCTAACTCCAATTGTAACAATGAAAATCTGCTTCCTGCATACGCATGTGATGGTGGGTATAACTGGAAGTCTCACAAGTCTATTGCTTTACCTTAACAAAGATAAATAAAGTTCATTATCTAGGTCAAAATCTTCACTTTAATCATGCGTTATAAATGTTTAAAAAAACATCCTATGGATATTACAACATTTTTGAGATATTAGGTAGTCATGAACCTGTGAAAGGTTAATTTTGTTATAACACCCATCTTTGTGAAACACAATACGGATAATATACTGATCTCCTTCCAAATATTTTTAGCAACCTATGTCCGATCATACTTGCACTGAGCCCCAAGTAACAGATTTTTTTCAGGTTCCTTCATTGAAAAATTTATTCAAACATGTCAATTTCTTTAATTGACAATGTATAATGGAAATATCACATTAAATAAGGCTTTACAAATATTCGCGATGTAGCCCACTGTAGTGCTTCATACTAGTATGTAAGTTCAAACCTAATTCTTGACACAATGGCTTCATTGCAATTTTTTTGTGGCAAGCTTGTGGTTTACCATTGCTTCTCAAGATAAAATTATCAAGATCTATCTGTTTCTTATATGATTTTTGTACTTTATTTAAATAAATAAATAAAAAAACTCATGACTAAAATCTGAAAAATATGCAATTTTCATTAAATGTATCTTACATCATTGAGTCATAGCAACTCGTCATTGAATCTCAGTTTTAATTTTCTCATCAAATAATTTGCTGTACAATTACTAGGTGACAACATTACTAAAGGATTAGATGCTTTCGTATTATGGAAATTTAAAAAAGACATCCATATTTTTCTTACCTTTAAAAAATATTGCCAGTAACAGTTATGTGAAAATATTACAAAACTGGACTCAAAGGCATGACAGCCCACAGGAGGACTAAGGCCTACAGTGCTCATATCTGTTTTCATGTTAGGTAGTCAGCCTAACGCGAAACTCCCAGGGCTTAGTACCCAAGCATGCTTGGTATTCAGTTTTATCGAACCACAAAAGAAATGGAAAGCTGAGTCGACCTTATCCAGCTCTAGGATCGAACCTCGAACCTGTGCCATAGCAGCATGAAGCGCTACCACTACGCCAACCAAGATTTATGCGAAAACATTATCACAATAAAATTTTTAAAAGAATTAATTCTTTAAAATTCTTGTGGCACCATTTGACACAAAAAGTTGCCAGTTAAATCCTAAAATAATTTCTGTTCATCTCCTAAGAACTAACAAGGTAAATTACATTATCAAAAGCTTTATTTGTTAAGAAGCAATTACTCTAGAGTAACAAGGTTCTGGAAATAAATATGTAAATTAAATATAACAGTTTCATAAATTATTTTTCATCTTCTCACGTACACTTGGTCGCCAGGAATACTTGACCTTTAAGTTTCGCTGGACTAAATATCACTTGTTTATAGTCTTTGTGATTACTAAAAGTTGTATGCATTATATAGATTGAAGAATAACTAAAATTAATACATTACTTCCGAGTAATTCCATAACTGTCTCTGCTGATGGTAAGAATTTCCATCCCTTGGAACATATAGTGGAGGTGAAATATTTAAGAAAAAGGATATTGAATGTTTTATGTATTGGATGCTCAAATGTGTTCATACCGGCGTTTCATTACTATGCTACCCATTACCTAATGTAAAAAAAAAAGAACAAAAGAATAAGCAAATGAAAATTTATATTATGAATTAATATTTTAAAATGCACGTTTAAATAAATGATATTTTGAGGTATAAATTATAAAATACTTCAGATAGGAGAAATTTTCATAAAAATTATCTGAAATCGTTTTAGCTACACAGTATATAAATAGATATAGGCATCTTGTTAATATTGATATTCCTAACAAATTTACACGATTTTATTTTCAAATTTCTGATAAATTTTTTAAAAACATTATTAAAAAGTGTATTTAAAAATCTAATCTGTCTCACTCTAAATAATCATATGACAAAATTATTAAATAGTATTTCTATATAAAAGCAGTGTACTCCTTATATAGTTTTTATTTTTTAAAACTTGTTTCTGATGTTGCTAATTGTGCATATGTATTTACAGATGAAATTAAAATTTATTTTAATTGAATCCAAATTTCAAAATATTCTCGAATCTGTTGAATGCATTGATTCTTTTACTCATTAATAAAAAGGTAAAACGATATTATAGTTGAGCAACCCTCCATTAAAAATTTCAAAATTTCGTTCAAGTTTGAAGATTTATTTAAAAAGCTGTAATATGTATTCTCACTGATAGAAATACTACTTTAAGCGTTTCACATTTTTAAAATAAAACTGGTAATGAAATCATTATAACTTACCGTAAATAATTATATGTTTCCTAATCGGTCACACTAGTTTTGAATCAACCTGTATACCTAAAATCATAACAAATTGTGTTTTTCAATATATGTATCGATTAATAATATATAGATACATATATTAGAAAATATGATTTGTCATAATCTTATTACATTTCAATATATGTTTTAAGTATAACTTAACAAGCTAATTTTATTTTGCATTCAAATCTTTTTATTTTAATAATTTATAAATTAGGCTGATATGATTACTATATACAATATCTTAACAAAATTTTTTGCTAGTTTTATTTTAAAATACACATTTCTTGTGCTTGTATGTGTGCATTTACATTAAAAAAATTACATAGATTAATGAGCTGATATGAATATTAAATGCTTCACCACCTGGGACTGGACGGTTTAAAATTAACAATCAAAATTATTTCTCCCCTAACTGGTTCAACTCTGCTTATTTGGGCTAAGTACCGAAAAACGTGTCGGTGAGCAGCAAAATAAGGCAAAAGAAACGAAATTACTTTTAAAGCTGTGAACAAATTTTAGGTATATTGGTATTGCATTTTAATACAATAATTAATATTTATCTGTATGCTATGAACAGTATTTCCTGATATTGAAATCCTTTAAATACAATGAAAATACATTTAATATAGTGAAATGGCTTCGAGTGAAGATAAAAAGGTTTTAAAATCATTAAAAAGAAAAGTTATTAAACGTGAGAAAAAATTAAACACTGAAAGTAACTTCGAGAACCAAATGCATTCTTAAAAAATAATAAAAGCCTTAGAAAAAGAACTTTATATATGAATAAAAAAATTAAATACTTTTAAATGTTGAAAAATTTGGAATTCTTCAAGATGTAGATAATATTATATCCTGAAATACCACAAATGCAGGAGAGATGCATCATACTATTTTACATTCATTTTTAATTACTCTGAAAAGTAACATTAAGCTGGATTTGGTTAGGGTCTTTCATTCAATTCCATTCTTATTTCAAGCTGGATATTTATTGTGATATGGAATCAAATTTTTATTTGTAGGTCCTGTCAGAATTAGATAACCATTGAATGAAAAATGATAAAGTAACATGAATGCATTGGTAGTACAGCGATAATAAAAATTTTAACTCCAAAGAAAATTGTATGAAGAATTGAGGACAAGACGCTTTTTCAACTGTTGGTAATTATTAGTACTTCAGATAAATCATTAGGCTGTTAGGCAAGTCATTTCGTTCTTTTATGAAAATGAAAAACGAATAGTGAATAATTTTTTTGTGGCATTATAGTTTATCAATTCTAGACCTGTACCTTTTGTCATCTTTCTGCTAATCGCATGATTTTAGTATTAAATGGTTGGTTTATACTACCAAAAAACTGATCCAGGTGGGAAAAACGAAATTACTTTTCTAACAACCCAGTTGATTTTCTTGGTTAGTTTCGAATGTTCTTAATAAAAGCAAACACAGTTTACCAGAATCATATAAAAATAGTTCTATTTTTGTCACTTTTTGTACATAAAAGTAACGAAGTAAATTATTGAACTAGGAACTACAATTTAAAGTGGATTTAAAGCATCCACTCCCGAGATAAGTATCCAGGCCACGAACTATTGAATTGAAGATCAAAGCGTTAATTATTCAGCTCCCAAATCAGTCCATAAACGATGCTTGACACAAAGAATCATACATAATATTCAGTTTATCCCACGAAAACGTCTGCTAGAATTTTTTCAAAGTCTCAAGTTCGATTCCAGCCACTGTTGAATTATGGGAGATAGATGCTGAACTATTATTGCTTTCTCGGTAATTTTTGTATTTCCCCCAAGTCAAAGTTTATCGTTATAAAAAGTTATGCTTATTACTATGTTATTTGTCTTAAAGTTTAGTTTATTTACATAATTTCATCTATATAATCATATCATCGAAACGTTAAATTATTAAACCATAGAGTGAGAGAGAGGAACCTTTAATTTGAATGTAGAAAAAAATCATCTTATTTAATATTTTTTAATTATGATCTATCTTAATATATTATTATTGCGTTATAAGTCAAGAAAATTCTACTCTATTTCTTGATAGGAAATAAAATTAATCGTTTCAAAAGTACAATCGATTAAATAATTTTCTAAATTTTAACATCGAAATAAGAATATCAATATTTATATATGTAAGTTTTTTAATGTATGTCTCCGCTCAAAAAAAAATATCAAGTTATTCTCCAAATAAGGGAAAAATATTTAAAGCCAATAAATTTCTAGCTATTTAAAATAATAATTTACATTAAAAAAAAAAAAAAAAAAAAAAAAAAAAAACAATAATTATTTTAAAGCAACAACAATAACCCATCTATACCTAATTATAATTTACATTAAAACAACAATGAATAGTTTATGTTGTGTTGTAATTTTCATAACGAATATTTTATAAAGCTAAAACAAAAACAATTCATGTGAACATTTTTTAAAATAATCAGTCATAGCTACGTATTTCAGCAACAGTAGCAAACGAAAAGATAATTATAGCTTAATAAAAAGCAGAAAATTTACAATAAATATAAGTTTTTTTTTAATTTGTAATTCCTTTTTTTAATTATATATTATAAGCTGATATAATTTTTAAAAAATATTATAGTCCTTTTTTACTTAACTGGACTTTGAATTTTTAATTAAAGTAAAATATAATTTTTAATTTAATTAATCACAAATAAAAAATTATTTCTTATTAAATTTTTATAAAAATAAACTGTTTTTAAACTTTACAATTGTTTACCTGTCACGCATAAAAAAATTTAAAAGAGTCAAAAATCCATTATAATCTTTAAGCCATTTATGATTTAAATTCAGATTGGGGAAAAATTTAAAATTCATTCTACATCCAGTATTTACGTTGTTATCAATATTCTAATTAAAATTAGAAAATAATTAAAATATGAATCTCCAGGAAAATATCCAAATGTGCTGATTCATTCCAAAAGCACTGAAATAAACGAATGTACTTCTTGTAGAAAGATAATAATAAAAGGAAGAAGAAACATATTTCACGAAGAGTGCATCAAGTAAAAAGAAAGAAAGAGAGAAAGCCGGTGATATATAATATTTTGAGGATTTTCTCTATTGAAGTGCGCAATATTTCTCACACATCCTTCCGTCGGCGCGATGAAAGGCACGAAAAAAGTTGAACGCAGAAATAAAATAACAGCAAATAACCGAACCGCCCAGGGCTGAATGCAGAATTCGAATAACTGACCCTTGATGAACTAGTCCCTCTCTCCCCCTTCTTGTCTCCCCAAGCAAATCTATAATTTTCTCGCATGGACCCATTGCCATTAGAAAGGCTATCTTGCCTCCCCTCCCCCCTCTGAAATCCTTTCTGCATGCACATAATAATAATCCCTCTGCTGCCGAACTAGTGATTTGGGGGAAAGAAATTTAAGGCGGGGCCAACTCTGAAAATTGAGACATCAGAATTTCTGACAGGTAGTTAGGGGAGGGGGGAAGAGATGTTGTTTGGTAAGTTTGTATCCCCTTCTTTCTTCCCTTTTCGGAGGTTAAGCAGATAAAAAAAAGACCCCTTAAGGTGTGTTATTGGCAAGATGTTTTTCTGGGTTCCCCGAAATTATGCTATGAAGAGATTATTAGAAGAAGTTGCTAGATGCGTGGTAACGTATTTTTTTCCACATCTCTTTGCTGCTTGCTTAATAGTCTTTTAATATCTTCTTCTGAGGTGAAATACAGTTTCAATGTCACCTTACAAGTTAAACACATAGAAAGTAAGGGGAACTGTGTGTGTGAAAAAAGAATGAATACTGACTTTATCTTATTTTTACACGTGAATATGGTTTTGATTATAAATGAAAAAAAAAACTTCAAAGAATGAATTGAATGAAATATCGCTCAGGATGCGAATTTCAAACACTTTTACAATTCGAGAAACAAAAACAATAACGTTTGGTTTACTTGGAAAACAATATCATAAATTCTAGATTTTTAAAAGTAGTGAATTAAAAAATATATTCTGGCAAAAAATGAGACGTATATTAATAATTATTATATATAGTGTTAATAAGATAATATTATTTTGCAGAAAGACAATAATTTATTGCAATCACTTGTGTCTACGCTTTAGATGATATATGATAATATATACAATGGAATAGCCAAGTAGCTGAAAGATGTTTTAAAGCATTTAATGAAATATTTACACATTTATGCTTTTTGCACTCCAAGGGAAGACTTTTTTTTTTCCACAGATCGTTGGCCACATTCATACATAACAAAAAGGGGCATAACCTGGAAATTCTCATGCACACAGGATTATATAGACGTACGTGTACATTTTCGGTTGCTCGTTGAAGGTTTTAAATGAACGCTCATTTAATATTGAGCCACGTCGAATATCGAAATCGAGTGGCATATAAACCACAACAGATAAGTTTTAGGATTGGAAGATTTGGAAAATAGTTCCAACAATTTAACAAAATTTTTATAACTAAGGTTACTTGGAATTTTCAGGGATGACCTATTTTTACAATTTTTAGTGCACACACAAATATTTACTCCTTTCAAGTAATGGCAAATTCCGTAAAGCTTTTGTGAATGATATTTTATTTTTGTAACTTCTTACATTCATACTTAACAAAATTGCAATATTGTAATTAAAATTCGTGGTAATTCTGTCACAATCAGACGTGGTAGAGCTATAGCTCATAACCAAAGGTGCAGCTTCGTCGGGTATGTCTATGCATTAATGACTTTTGAACATAAAATATATGAATTCTCAGGAATTTGTAAAAAATGTGTCTAAGAGACCCAAAATAATTTCTTCGTTATCTATTTCAGTCACAAGTCATTACTGCAGTTAGATTTTTTCAACTGGTATCTCAAAGAAAGAAATATTTAAATTATTTTCTACTCTGAAAAAATTTGAGAAAGAAAAGTTCCTAAATTTATTGTCTTTTTGATTTTATAATTTAAAACAACCTGAAAAATTGATTAAAATCCAGATCAAAATTCGTTTCAGAATTTTTTTTAAAGTTTTTCGCTTTAATTTCTAATTGCATTACATTTTTAAAAAATGCATTTGTAATATTAGTAATTATTTGTATATTATAATACTTGTTACTTGGGTAATAATTTTAATAAATATTAGGACTTAATCCTGAAGATTTAATATTTTTGTTCATATAATTCAACATTCAACACACTAAAAATAGGTGGATTACATTATGTGAATATTTAAAAATATTCATTTAATAGAAGTATATGCAATTTAGTGTGATAAAATTAAAACTTTATAATTTTTATTACATGTAATTCGTTGAGGTAAAACCAAACTAATTTTCAATCATTATAGCTATTGAATATAAAATACAGAAATTACATTTAATATTGTATAAGATTCAATAAAGATATTCTTTATTACAGAAAGATAACGACATCAAAATTGTTAAGAACATTGTTTTTAAATGGTAAGTTATAGCTGCCATATTTCAATATATTTTTCTCTAATTTAGTTAAAAAAATTTCATGTATCGAATTAATTTATTTTTACAGATTAAGAAGTTAAATATTTGTTTTTATAACTTTACTGCTTTGAGTTTCATCGGGAAAAATTAATTTTTTAGTTGTTACTAATACTAGATTGATAAGGTTCTAAATTATTGAAGATAGTTGGATATGGCATTAGAAGATAGTCATGTTCAATAGATTCCTTATTATATAATGAGTGGGGATATCTTTTTGTGTTGAATATACACGATTCAGTGGTTCTAAAATAGTGGAATCCTTATTTATATTAACTTATTCTCAAATGCTTATATTGAGCAATTCCAAGTAAAAAAATTCGATTATCCTCAACCATTTATTTTCTTAACAATTCTTCAAGTAGCAATATAATATAATTAATAAAGATACAGCATTCAAGCAGAAAACACAGACAAAGAATTAAAAAAAAATCTATCAAATTTAATCATTACAGTATACAATTGAATCATAATATTACATTTCTTAATATAATATTATGATGGCCATGCACACCTTATCAAAAACAAAGTTCATTGCTAGTTCAAAAACTATGATTGCTAGTTTCGTTCCATCCATTAAAAGTTACAATAAAATCTCAAAGCTATGATTTTTTTACCATAAGTAATATGCGAAATACAAGCTTGTATTTGTAGGATTTACAGAAGTTTTAGGAGTTAAGCAAAACTTCAGTTGTCAGCCATTGAATGCACAGAACGGTCAAGCAAACCAAATCCTTTTTTTATAATCATTGCCACTGACCTTTGAGCTCTATCCTGTGGAAAATTTCTATCGCACAATTCGCTCAGATTTTGTAAGGACATTCAAACCCTTCCCTGCTATTTCTTTTTTTTATCTATAAGAAATCGGTATTTCTTGTCATACAAGCTCCTTCCCCGCACCTTTGTAAACTGCGTCTAGTAAGACATCTGTCGTGTCTCCTTTCTTTGAATGGCCAGGACAAGGGACTTTTGTCGGACTTTACCTTCGTTACGCAGGACGGCGGTTCGCAGACTTGGGCACGTAAAGGTGTTTAAATTTATTGCACCCCTTCCCTCTCGTGTTCCGGGCAGTTTGTTCTCAACCCTAAAATCTGATCACAAGGGACGTTGGTTTTTCGGTCTTGTCTGAGGTGTCAACACAGACGGGAGGGGGAAGTTGGCATGCATAGATCTTTACGGATTAGGGTTTTTTTTTCATTGTTCAGATGTCGCCCCGTAACTTGATTTTATCGCCCATGAATTTTAAGAACTCCTTGTGAGCAATCCGCACCAATGAATGCCTGCAAATGCAATTGAAATGTGTTTGGTCCAATGACAGTTGAGAGCAGCATAGAAAATACCGCCAGTCCCCTTTGATTGACCTTTACTGAGAGGAAGAATTTTTTGAAAGTTTCGACTTTCTTTCTCATAGAACACATTAATTCTTTGTAGATTTCTTAAAGTATAATGTATATTTCTCATATTTTCTTATTGTTATTAAAACGCTTTCCTTATGGAATTCTGGCTCTTTCGTAAACATCATAATAATGAAAAATTCAATAATAAATAAACTCTATTGCAAGAAAAGGGATGTTTCTAAATAAATGATTTTATTAAAATTTACCCTTGTTCAAAATAAACCTCATTAAAATGAATGAATTCAGTTTAAAATAAAATCTATGTAAACAGAGGTTAATTTTGAAACTCTAAAACCACAGGGAATCAAATTTCTAAGAGATTTCATCAAAAGAATTTTACGAAATATGAAAATAACTAAATACTAAGAATAGGAATAAAGTTTATATTTAAAATATAATAAAACTATTAATGTATTTAATTATATTATAAAATATAATATAATTACTTATAATTATTATTATATATTATAAATTATTTTTTAAAAATTTTAAATTATTCATTAATTTTAAAATACTAATAACAAATATCACTATGTGCGAAAATTATTAAACATAAAAAAACGAAACAAAACAAGTAAATAATATGAAAAATTATGTGCAGCATACTTCCTTATTAGAAAATACTTCCATAATCATTATCAGAACATTTATTCTAATTAATGGATTTCATTATGTGAAAGAAATCTTAAATTCTTAAAGATTTAAACTTGTTTATAAGTTCTTAGTTTTTTCAATTTTGCAAATTTATGTTCATTGAACTTCATATAACAAGATGCAACTTTGAATTCTACAGATTTTATGGGCAGCCACAAAAAATATTGTTTCTCCAGAGTTAAAATGGTTTGACCATGTCAGGAGAAGCCCTGACATGGTCAAACCATTATAAATCATATAATTATAGATAGAATAATCGTATATTTATAAATCATAACAATTTTAAGCCATGGTCAAGTATGGCCTCATAGATAGCAAAAATGTCCTTTTGACTTGAGAAAAAAAATTAAATCATCAATATAATGATCCTATTGAAAAATGGATTACATTTTTATTTGAGTAGGATATAATCAAACTAACGTAAAATGATTGGATAAATACAGGGTATTAATAATGAAAATGAAAGACTCAGACTCATCATACTAAACCAAGTAAGAACAACAGACACTAATAAATTATGCACCATAATATCATTAAACACTAAATATGAAGCAGTTTTGTTAAATAGTATCCATTACAATATCTTTTGTGCTTATTCACACTTTTTTTTTTTTTTTTTTTGAAGCTGAAATCCAATTGTAAAATTAATTTTGGGAATTAGGTTTTAATTGTTGTGTGTGTAAAATTTTACTAAGTTTTTGGAACATTTTTCCGATTCTTATTTTTTTAAGGTTTTCATATTGATGATAAATTTGAAATGAAAAATAATATATTTGGAACATATTTAAATCTACATTCTTTTTGCCCAATAACAGAATTAATTGCAGTTTTAAGAAAAATGATATCTAAATTTCTCTCAGATGTTTTCTATTACTGCATCTTTTGTTATTTTTGAATGTTTTGAGCAATTTTCTTTTTAAAATTGATTTATTTGGGAAAATGTTGTGCAAAATTCAAATTACAGGTTGGCTTTATCTAAAAATTTGTAAAATGTTTTCTTAAATTTTGAACTCCAGCTTTAATTTCAACGTCTAAATTAAAAGCCGAACAAAGAACAATTGTTTTTGCTTAAAATAGTTTGTTGACGGTTCAACTTTAGATGATATTACAAGCTATATTATTAAGCATATAATAAAGACTAACTTGAAATGATTGTAATTTACTTTTAGTTTCGGTTTCTGCAGTATTTTTGAGCGTTACTTAAATCAATAAATTATTTTTGGGAACTATAACTTTTTTTAAATTGCGTACACATATCATTTTTGAAAACAATTATTTTGCCTTACCAATAGGTTTCGCCTGTCATAAAATGAAAATGTATGGTTATGTATAGATGCTTTTGTAAATTTCATCATCTTTTTTTGTAATTGTTTAAGAGATACAAAAGTGGCAATATCCCCAAATATTTTTTACTGTATTACTTAAGGTAACAACACGAATTAATAAATTAAAAGAGTGTGATAGGCAAGGCACATAAATTTTATAAAGGCTTAAAGCAAATATTCAACATTGTATGCTTTTAAATTTCCTCATCATGTTGCTATTGTTGTCTAGGTGACTGTTTTATACTATTCATAATATTTAACTCTCAAGCTCATTCGATCATTTTGCTAGAGTTTTTACAAGTTCTCCATTCACATCATTTACTTCAATCCAAACCTACAAAGGATCTGTTTATAGTTAATCTATTCTGATCAAAATTTACAAGCCTAAGAATGAATGAAATTTGTTACTTATGAGAGGTATTTGCACGCAGTCCAACTGGCAATTACTAAGCATTAACATTTAAAAGTACCCAGAAAAAAACATGAAAAAATATTAATTAATTTCATTTTTTAATCCGAGCAATGTATTATAGAAATTATTCTATTAACTCTAGTTTAAGTGGAGATCCAAGTGAGTTCCTCGAATGAAATAACAAAAACAAAACACTCTCATCTTTATTAAGATTTTTGAGCTGTACAGATTTTCAACAATAATGTTAATGAGAAAATTTACGTCTCGTCATAAATGTTACAATAAGAATATTATCAAGCTTAACATAAGCAAGATCATATCATCTTGACCACATTAAGACTTTAACTTATAGCATCTGCCGTACTCATCAGATTTTATTCTTGAATAACAAGTGCAATCACTTTCTCCCTCCCCCCAAAGTCCAACTTTTAATTGATATAATAAGAGAATAAATCATTGTTCTCCAAAAAGCTTCTGATACTTAAAACTCTAGTGGCTTCATGCCACTTTCCGTTACGATCAGCAAAGTGATCATCCTTTACTGTGAGCAGTGATTTAGAGGTTGATCATATTCTCTGGTTTATATACTGTCTGTGAGCTGGGAACGTCTTCAAGTTAATTTGTGATATCCTTTCGCTGGGGTTGCGTGAATGTGGAGAGAAGGATGCCAGCTGACCATGGACTGAGGTCTATCCAAAGAAGATCTATCGGACTTGAGACGTATCCGAAAACAACGATTTAAATCAAAATAATAACGATGTATTCTCTTTAATAAGCTTTCAATTTTCATTAACATAGTAACATTCTGCAGTGTATTAATGACATACATAGTCCGTATAAGATGATCATCTGTGGATGTATATGATCGACAATAATTTTCTAATTATTCTCCTATCAATTAATGCGATATTATGTTCTAATTTAATTTGCAAATCATATAAAAAAATCTAAGTAATAAAATATGAATATAAGATACACAAACCATTTCTGACCATAAGATTTAAAGTCCAGTCTTCTTTTACAATTAAAAAACAAGTGCTAACAAAAATTAAAAATGCACTGTAAATTTAATCAAATACCGTTGGAACAAAAGGATAGAACCTGCATATGATGAAAATTTTTTAGATATGAAACAAAATTTCCATAGGCAAAATAATCAATATTTCTATTTCGAAAAGTTTCTATAGAACGAATACATTTTTGTGATCCAATGAATTCTGTCAAATTAGGTTCTAAAAAACAAAAAAAGAAACTCTTTATGTGTGTAAATCAATTAAAGAAATAAATAATTTCTTTTTTATATTAAAACCATAATTCATTTTATTTATATTAACTTTTCTACAAAAGCTTTCACTTCCTTTACATTGCTTTGTTTTGTCATAGAGTTGAACAAAACATTAGCATGGCCTTATAAACCCCCTGCGAAAAAACTATTTGGAAATCTTTAAGTAACTAAGGTGCCTTACATTCCCATTTGGATCAAAGACTTTCACCCCCGGCTTGTTATATGGGGTCTATTCATCGACTTTTAACGGTGGATACCATAGTTAGGCAGCTCAGCGAACAAGGACTTCTTTTGAAGAAATAGCCGATTTTTCAGCTGCTTTTGACGCTCTTTCTCCAGTTCTTCCTTTCCGCTGACTCCCTTCTTTTTTTATTTTCCTTTTCTTAAGAATTCGTGTACGGCCCATAAAGAATCAGCTTTATTGTCGTCTGAGAACTGAAGGGTTTTTGTGCGCGTTTTCATACCTCCCACATCTTCTGAAGAGTCTTAAGCCGCTTATTGGTGATTTCATGGAGCTTATTTCTGATGTTTGCTTAAGGGAGAAGGAACTGCTCTTGTGTGAACGTGCAAATCGTTCTCTTGGCAGGATTCATCGAAAATCTCGAATTTTACGCATCACTGTGTGTGTGTTTTAAACCATAATTTTAAATAATTCATATATTTGTGAAGTTTCAGAAGTGAGCAACCCTATACTAAAGTTAAATGGTTTACTTTTTTCAGTATCAAGATGTAATCAATTTGAAATTGGCTTAGTGAAGTGTAAGCGTAAGCAATTCTTAAGCCAATTCCCAATTGATTGCAAAGTGGGGCCAATACTATTTTGCAATCTCTCTGATTAAAAAAGAGTACAAAGGGGAATTGGCTTAAATAAAATTGATATTCTACACAGTACATTGTTAATGCAAATAAACTTATCATTTACTTAATTGTAAGTATTAATAAATTTTCTGAATAATAAATTCTGTCGAAAAGCATTTAAAAAGTGCGCACTTGCTATAATTGATACTTTTTCTGGTTTAAATAACTATAATATTAATTTTATTTTTATAATAATATTTTGCTCATAATATGAAGATTCTGACGTTAAAAATACTTCATAAAAATATTGGTGGCAACAAATATTTAATTACTTGGCAACCTAAATTTGAGCTTTCCCTATGTTGAGGGTGAGTCTCTCATCATGGCAATCAAGGATTTAGCAGTAAGTTCTGGTTCTGCGTGCACGTCTGCGTCTCTTGAGCCTTCCTATGTCATACGGTTGCTAAATAATGGTCATGACTTTGAGCATTCATCAATTAGATTTGGCCTAGGCCGATTTACAGCCAAAGAAGAAGTTTTGTACGCAGCAGATCTTATTACTGAAAATGTTGTCTGATCGAGAGAAATGAGCCTACTTTGGGAGATGGTACAAGAAGGAGTAGATTTGAGCACTGTGAAGTGGGACTCTCATTAAATGTATCCGTTCCTACAACAAATGCACTTTGAAATTACTCTGTAACCATTCACACTCAATTCTGCAATTCTTTGATCTCACTCATAGATAATATTTTTCCAAGTAGCATCCCAGGTTATAGCTTCTTTTGCCCACTTTAATTTCTCTTCTTTACGATATTTCATTAATCTTGGTTTTAATTTCTCAAACGCAACATTTGGAGTTAATGTAAATGTGTATAAAAAGGTTGCATGTGAGATAGATAGTTTTGCTGATATGCTGAATTATTATTATTATTCTGTTTTGAGGGAAACTTGAAAATTGATCAATGATCACAAGCTGATAATTTACGTTTCAGATTTTTTATATTTTCATGAAAATTTCTTTTACATAAAATATTATGAATGACAGTCTTAAAATATTCATAAAATTTCATTATTTTGCTAATTTTATTTTAATTAGTAAAAGAATGAAATCTTATAAGTTTTAAATAAGTAAAATAATTTACATAATTTTACTTATTTCTCTTTTCTAATCTCCAGAGACTTTAAAAACCCAATTTTCTGAGTTTACCACTCAGATAATTCTTTTTCATGTGTTACTGTAACTTTCCTCTTAAAAATAAAAATTCTATCTTTCTAAAAATGTTATCACATTTTTATGTCATGCAATTTTACATGTGACCTATGACTTTTATAATAAAATATAATTTGAAAAAATATAATGAATTCGAATAAAAAACTTAATTATCTTACATTAATGTTACACAACGATTTCAAGAAAACTTTGCGAAAATAATTCAATATTTTTTTATTCAATGATTTATTTGAGAAAATATTACGAAAATTATATTAAATATTTTTAGAACTCATTTCCATTGCTTCAGTCGTTTAAAATTATTCATTTTATGTAATTTACAATTAAAACGAATTTTATTTTAGATGGTCTTATAATTATGTGTCACACAATGTATAGATTTATTGTCTTTACAGGACACCATATAACTTGGCTGTAGAATGATAGTTTAAGAACATTGAGATATGCCGTATAATGGACTCTTTTTTGCAAAAAAAGACAACTGGGAAAATAAGTCTCCCTATAATGTATCATTAGCTTCTTGGATTCCATGCTACAACTGCAGTTCAAAACTTACGTATTGCCAATATTTGTCTCTGATTATAAAATTTCTTTATGCCTATAACTTAAGTTTTCCTAAAAACGTACTATTGATTTCCTTTTTTATTGAAATCATCAAATCTTTCGTAAAGCTATCTAAGCAATAAATTGTCTTTTTTTTCTCTTTGGCTGTAACTCAGTTAATATAATTTATATATATATATATATATATATAGGATAACGTCTTTATCAGGAGGGAGATGTTCAACTATGCAAATAAGACACTCTTTTCTGACTAGCACGAAAGACAAAGGTCTAAAAATATTCGTACAATTCCCCTAAGAGTGTTTATTTGAAGAAAATACAACTATATCATAATTGAAATAAATAAAATCAAAGTAATACATTGAAAAATAAGCAAAGCAATACAATGAATAATAGGCAAAGCAATACAATGACAAGTATATATCAAATACAAAAGAATATATATTAAATACAGAAGAATATGATTGCCAAAAGTAATAAGAAAAATTTTTTACGAGTTAAATTAAGAAGTTAAAGTAGTTTAAAATTTTTAACGTAGATTAAAAATTAAAAAAATAATTGAAGTGAAAGTGTAGGTATTTTCGAGATTCTTATAAGAACCTCAACGCTTGGGTGTTAATCTTGCTATCGCTTGTATGATTTCTTCCTTGTTTTTTCTTGATCTTCAAATTACATCTTACTCAATTTAGATTGGCATTTCTTTCAATTGCTGCTTTTACGCTGGTTGATTGCCTATAATATTTGTTGGTAAATATTGTATTTGCTTTCTATTTTCTATACATTGTATTTACTGCTTTATATTATATTATATATATATATATATATATATATATATATATATATATATATATATCAGCTGCTTTTGAGTTTTTGAACACAATGAAGCCAATATTTCGTGTTCCCTCTCGGCCGCAATAACTGTGGCGAAACATGTTAGCTCTGAATGAAAAAGTGTTTGGTTATATCAGGGCTTATCTCTTGATGTACTACTGCTTCATAATGCTGAAAGTTATCTGATTTAACAGCTGATTGCTTTTCCTTGGTCAGTTGTTTGACATATATCAACTAGACTTGTTCGAGTGGTGATTTATTAGAAGCAATACACGTCACGGAAGCAATGTTAAATGTTGGAAGAAAAATATTGTCTATTGAATGCTAAACATGATTTCTCATTGTTTTGTTGATATGAAGCTGAAAGCAGAGCTTCAATATGAGATAAGACTGCAGGCTCCGAAATCTCAGAAATCTATCCAAAATCTAAAAATATCTTAATGCATCAAATGATAGTCTCAGATGAATGATCAAGACTATCATTTGATGATTGGCAATTCATAATCGAGATTAGGTAAATCTGATTACAATATTCTTAAATTTGGTCTATTATGGTTTTAAAGGCAGAATTGTACTTCATTAAAAAAGATAACGTATTTTTCATTTGTTATGTTCGGCTTTCTTACACCATTCTTTGAGCTTATTGTCGAAGATCCAATATATGATTTAGACCATGCTAAATTCTCTTTGAGTTGAAAGTGATATCAAATACTGAAATCAAATACCATCAAACATTACTTATTGACATAGATTATGTAATCAGCACAATCCTTTTATTCTCACTTACGCTGAAGGGATAAGTTGGGCGTAGTCGCTTCCCGCAGTACATCTGACTAACATCGATTAATTACAGGATTAAATAGTTGTAATTTTATTACGCCCGACACAAGCACCCATTTCTTTGCTTAATCTTTTATAACTTATCTATTTGGAAATTTAATCATTATCCCAAAATCTCTATTCTATCATTTGGCAATAGGAATACATTATTTGTATCAGAATATATATTATTGATTTTTGTAAATATTTTTAATAAAGTTTAGGATTTTATATCATTACAGCATTTTATAATAATGCAACCAAATGTTATATAATACAACATTTATATAAGACAGTTAATTGAATATATGATAATATACCTTAATAACAATAATAGCTACAGCTTAATAATAATTTATAATAGAAATATACAATCAATCACGAATAATATGAAACAAATGAATTTTTATTATTCTACTGATTTTGTATTTTCTTACTTCGTGAAGATGGTACCTTTTTCTTCGTTTCAAACCAGGCCCGAAATATATATTTCATACCATTTTATTAGGACTAAAAAAATTTGCAAATGTAAATAAGTATTATATAATTGTTAATAGGTACGTTTCTTTTATTCTACATTTGTCAGTTAATTTTATAATTTATTATAAAAATACTTAATTATAAAATTAAAAATTTCTACTGATGCAATTTTAATGTTTTTATGGTTTAACTATCAAATTCAAACTAAATTTCTGATAAATTTAATTAAAACACGGTCTTTTTTCAGAAAGATTCTTGATTAAACATTTTTCTGTCTGTGCTAAAAATGTTTCACAAAAAAAAAAAAAAAAAAAAAAAAAATCAGTAGAGGTTTTTTGTTTTTTTCATTTCATTTATGTAAGTAAATAAAATATTTATTCAGTGAATTGGCAAATAGTAATTCAAAAAAAAAATTTCTAATATAATAATATATATAATCAATATATAATAATAATATAAAATTACAGTAAGAATATATACCTGATGGAATATTTTTGTGTTAAGTTACGACTAAAAATGAGTTGAAAATAAAAATTTTAAAATTATTTATTTACAGACCTGTGCAATAATATGTTTATTATAATAATATGTTAATAGGAGCTGGGATAAATTTACATAAAATTATCAGCCTCTACTATAATTTGATTATGCATTTCTCTGTCGGTACTAAAAATGTTTCTCAAAAATAATTAATAGAAATTTTATTGTAATATTTATTGAATGATGGTATTGAAAGAAAGTAATAAATGTTATAATCAGTCAAAAACTTTTATGGCATATGATAAGGATTGCAAGCCTTTCATTTTCTCCCAAATAATAGTTTTTATTCTGTCAATCTTAATTTGATTGTCTTTTTCTCCCCCTAGTTCTTATCAAGATGTCAACCTCAAATTTCCTTCAGAAACATAGTGGATGTAATTAATTTTTTTATTATTTCCCATTTTAATTGGATGGAATAACTTTGAAATACTTTTCGATTTAACTTCTCACAGATTATTATCTGTAAAGAGAGTGACTTGAGAAAATTTTAAATGGGAATTGAAGAATTTTTGATGATACATTATGAATCTGACAGGCTGCGGAGGAATTTTTCTTTTCCACAAGTGTGTGGACTTCAGAGAGATTTGTCATTCCAATATTCGATATTATTCTTATTTTTTATCAACACTTCTAAGACATCCAAAATGTGTTTCATAATATCCAGAAGAAAGGATGCATCAGCGTAAGCGTCACACAAGCTAAGTTGCATTATACACTTTAATTTATTACTAGTCAATAAATCTTACCTATCTTACGATTTACGAGGAAAACATAATTCAAAATAAGTTACAAGTGAGAAAATTGAAGATATGTTTACGAATATATTAATCAACTACATTATAAAGAATTCTTTTAAATAATAATTTAAGAGCTATTCGCACTCGTTGATACAAAAACTCGTACTTCGTACTCTCTCTCCCTATATATATTTAAAAAAAAAAAAAAAAAAAGTCTTTAGCAAATTTTATTGTTTTACCAACTTTCGATAGCAAAAATAGTAATCGAAAGGGATTCGATAGAGTTTTGAACTTGACACTCGAGACCTTTTTGGCAACAAATATAATTAAAACAAACTATTTTTCATGATTTTCCAAATCTTGATCTAAATTAAGGATTTAGAGCGATATTAGATAGTCCAAGTTTAAAATTCTTCATATGCATATTTTTGTTATACTATCTCTTTATCCGGAGTTATAGATAGGTAGATGTAGACATATATGATGGGGCACATACTGTGTATCTTAGGTTATCAAAAAGATGACAAAGCCATGCGATAAGAGGTAGATGGTTGATTTTCGCGACTTTATCCTAATTAAATTCTTGTAACTCACACACACACACACACACACACACACACACACACACACACACACAC
>JAPDSC010066931.1:0-10792 GCA_026290005.1 Latrodectus geometricus
AAATAATAAGTAATTTCTGATTAGGTAACTGTACAGGTTTAGTGTGATGTACAATTTTCACGCCAAACTCTGCACAGTTATCTCGCCAACCTAAATCGGTAAAACTATATTTCAGGGTGCCCCCTTGGCAAACATGGCGGTTTTTGTTTGTCTATCGATTTTTTATAGGTGATTTTTTTTTCGCAATGAACAATTAACTGATCTTTTGCAATCAGAATACAATCGAGTTTTGCCTAGCTTGGCAATCAAAACTTTTCAAGAATTAGAGAGGCACCCTAAAATATAGTCTAATCCCTAAATCATATCACTATATCCAATATTTGGTTGCTAAATACCTATCGCGCTTTAAATTCAATTTTGCCAATGTGTGCTATTTTAACTTCCAAGTTTCAAAATTTTGAATGCTTCATTAGGAACTACTTTGATATACCCCCCAAATCGAAAATTTGGCGATTTTTTTTCCCTCACCAACCATAATGCTGGTTTTTGGCGACTTATTTTACTCGACAAGACAGATTCTTGCTAAATGCAAATAATTAGTACATAAAATACTTTAAAAAAAAAAGCTCAAAAATTGGTGCAAAACACAAGAAAATATTAAATTTGGCAACAGCAAAAACCTAAAAGCTGAAAAAACCTAAATTGGTAACACCAAAATAAGAAACAGCAACCCTAAAAAGTCCGTAGGGAGTGCCAGATTTGGCGCGTAATTTTTGGGGGGGGGTATATCAAAGTTGTTCCCTTCATTATAATTACCAACTATAGACATATTAAAATACTAATAACAGAAACTAATGTCGTAAAGATTACATCAAAACAAATATAAACTAAGTATCACACAGACAAGAAGGGGTTACAACTATGCAATTAAGCTATATCTAAAGTGTTAGTAAAATAATGTAAGAAAGCTTGAATAATTAACTAGGCTATTTAATTAACATTAAAAAATAAATATAAATTAAGTATCACACAGATAACAACGGGATACAACCAAACTATAAAGTAAGTAAAATGCATTTTTTTGAAAACTCAAATTTTAACTAACTGGGCAGTGGTGCTCTCTTTTAAAAAACATCAATGTAGCATAACTTTGAAATGCATTGAACCATGCTATAAAGCTAAATCTATAACCTAAATAAAATTCATTTCATGAAAATTCGAATTTTAGTCTGCCAGGTAAATGGAACCCACATTAAAAAGAAATTTAACATATTGCAAAGTACCCCAATTTAAATAGCAATGAAATTAAATCTATAATGTAAATGTACATTCTTACAAAATAACAGAGTTTCTAATGAATCAACATTGTTATTTCTGAATAAATAATGAAATGTTTGTATCCTATACTTAATATGTAGCATAAAATAACAAAATGAATAAATTAAATTTTTGAATTTTTAAAATAAAGTTTTACTTAAATAACTAACAATAAAAAATTCATTGCAAACAAATCTTCAGAAACTTAGCTTTCAAAAAAAATTTCTAAACATAAACATTAAATTGTCCATTTCAAAAGCTTAGTCTGTATCAAATAGAAACAAATTACTAATCAAATGCTTTAAAGGTTACTAGCAAACAAAACAAATTTTGTGCATGCCTGCAATCACATGAAATGAAAGATGTTATACAAATGCATTTTGACAAAGTAAGCCAGTTTAGCTCAATTTACCACATGTACTGGCGCCTAGTCTTAAGCCGATTTAATTTGCTATAATTTTTTACTGTAGATTTTATGAAATTATTTAGTTTCATAATTACATTGTTAGTAAGTCAAGAATTAATATTTTTGTCTAAATTTATTGATAAAAACCATGTAGTATATGCATGGTAGCTTACATTGGTCTTACATCCTTATACATTAGGCTAAGGGCATTTTAAAAATCAACAAGTTCATTTGATTTACTTATTTTAGGTATTAAGTTATTTATTTTTTATAAATAGTTGATTTATGAAATTAGTATTTAAACGTCAGATTTTGAAAATTTCCTTTTTACATATTTTTCATAATAATATAAATGTTGATTTTTTTTTTATAAATATATTGAAAGCTTTTCTTTATTTTTAAAAAAATTTTCAGTGTAATTTTTACTGTTTTCTTTGTTTCTTTTATAATGACCATATAATAACTATCCAACTCTAATTAATTTTCAATTTAATAGTTGAAGAAATATGTACCCTTTATGTTAGATTAACTTATTGTAATTATTTTAAATTTATAGTGCTGACTATTTTCATTTTTCAATCCTCCAAATTTTTTATGGGGAAAAGTAAAAGGTGAGGTATAATAACTCAAACCTTGTAATCCAGACATTTTAGAATGAGATTAAAACTGTGTGCACAGAAATATCATTGGATTTGTTAGCATAAGCTACTGAATCAGTGGTGATTTGTACTCAAAAGTGTATTGATGTTGAAGGCTACCATGTTTAATAATAGTATATATTTGCACGAGAAAATGCATTTTGTTTCAAATTAGAAGTTAAGTTTTTCATTTTCACTGATTTAACTTTGGTGAATAGAACATAAATTTTCTCTAATGGTCCAAAGTGTATACACACTTTTTTTTGACACCTTTATTATTTACATCATTATATTATATATAAAAATAAATAAGTTCACAATAGATGTAAAAATATTACAAATAAAGTGGAGAATTTTCTGATTTTTCTTTAAAAATTTTATGATTATATATTAAATTTTATTAAAATAATATATAATTATATATTAAAATGTTATAATTATGTTATGGCAATTCAAATATTTATTTCAATTCTATACATAAATTTATGTAAGAATTATGCTTTTAATGTTTTTGTGATGTTTTAGACTATTACTGGGTAATTCAGTAATTTTGTAGATGTACAGATGAAATTGACTTACTTGATAATATATATAAATCAAATATTCATATTAAATTCTTTTCAACTGTAAATTTATGTGAGAAAAGCAAGCAGTTAATATCTTCTGCAATGTTTCTGAATAAAATGTTTATTTGACAGTTATTTATAAATTTTACATTATGTAAATGAGGTTTTTGCATATTAATTTGCAATCTTGAGTTATATACAATTTCATGATTGCAGTGTTGGTTTTTTGATAGAATTTTATAATTTTTGAACTACTTAGATATTTTATTTATAATTGAACTCCCTTCATTTATATTAAGTATTTTAAAGTTATAATTATTTTGAAGTTAATATTTATATAGTTATTTTTTCACAGATTTTTAAAGATTTGTAATATTTCACTATGTGCTGAATATGTCAAGATCATCAAGCATTGCAAAACTAGATGAAGCAGAAAGTTTGGTAATGCATTAATTTAATATTCCATTGGTTAAATTTGGTAAATGAATCTTTGGGTATAATTCTAAGGGAGTAGCTCTAAATCTGTATTACCTGCATTTCTGGTGATATGCGGATGATTGTTTATGAATAGTTTGCAATAGAATAATATTAGTAATAATAAGAATTAATTTAAAAAGGTTTATAAAATAATATTAAAAAAAAGAAAGATTTGATGTTTAGTAAGATTCTTGTATAAAAGTATGATAGTTCGCTTGCAAGAAAGAAAATTAAAGGAATATAAATTAATTGCCATACTATTATATTCCAGATTAGAACATTTTTGCGTGAAGGGAAAATAAAACTTTGTAGTTTTGGGTGTACTTATATGTCAAAAATGATGTTAAGTCATACTTAACATCATTTTTGACATATAAGTACATCCAAAAGTCATGTTTATAGGGCACTAAAAATGAATTTATCCTTCCCGTTAAACTTCCCTCCTATTAGTTTTTGCATTGTTATATTTTTAACAACAAATGAATTCACACTTAGTATATTCATTCATGCATTCAGTTTAATTACATAATTTATTTTTAGATTTATTTCTTCTATATAATATTTTCCCCCTATAATTTTGACACTAATTATTAGAAAGTAACTTTTGGTCTCAACTAATTTGTACTATTGTTGAAATTGAGAATTTCATGCATTTTTTATAATAATCAACTGTTCACATGAGCATAGTTTATACTTTACCATTTTGTGAAATTGTTCTTAATAATGTTTGTTTTTTATTATTTTCAGCCTATTATTGATAGCAGAAGGTACTTTTTCCCAAGTTTTAATTCTTTATTAGATACTTAATACAGTAGACGCTTATTTTTAACAAACTCATAAGGACCACTAAAACAGTTCATAAAAAGGAGAGTTTTTGAAATAGAAAAAATTAGATTATTAAGATCTGATTTTTTTTATTATTAAGCTACTTTTTTTTATAAGTAAAATACTATTAGAAAGAATTACTTATAATGTACTATAAGAAATGCATGCACAGTAAAATTCATAACCAACATTTTTTCATTTTATTAATTACTCTACACCACACAATTTCCTACAGTGAGAATGTGTCTGTCTTTAAATTTTTGGAACCATTCGCCTGATGCTTTGAAATTTTTTATGTTCAGCTTCATAGCACAACAGTTGGATATCTCTTTAATGACAGGATGTTACCATCAACAGGAATGTTTATTCTTTTCATTTTCCTCTGCCAAGCAAGCAAAGCGTTTTCCAAGATGTTTGCTTCTTTACAATATATTCAAGAGGGGCACTTTCACTAGTAATACTTCCTTTTCAAGTTTTAATTTTTTATTTTTAAATTGTTAAGAGTCTGCTCTTTGGAATTCCATACTTTTTGGCAATTTTTGTTTTATTTAATATTTTTTCATCTACTTTCACAATTTTCTTTTTTGTTTCAACTGATAAATGCATTCATTTCTTCAACTGTGACAAATCCTCAGTGGAATCTGTTCAATCTCTCCCTTCAAAAAACTTTATGGATTGTGTTGTTCAAATGTAATGAAACCAACTTCAAAACAAAGGAGCACAAGCTTTTAAAGAGTTTTCTCCTCTTTTATGTTTTAATGTATGGAGAAATGTGAAGAATTTTTCACGTTTTTATGTCCATGTGTATAGGAAATGGGCATGGAATTTGTCACCACAGTTCTTTATCATCAAATGTTTGATAACTATGTGTCTGATTATTGTACCCTCAATGTTTGTAATGCTTGCATGTCTCGCTCCATTGCTTAAAAATGAATCAAATTCTCAGGTGTTATATAAAAAGCAATCTTAAAAATAAAAATATGGAAAAGAAAACTATATGTCATAAACAAGAAATCGGAAAAATAAGATTTTTTAAAATTTGAGTTCTTAAATAAGAGTTAAAATTATCATTTTATCTAGAGTCAGGATAGGTTCATAATTTATCATTCGTAATTTATCATCAAAAATTATCATTTTATCTAGAGTAGCCACTAGTTCATAAAAATCAGCATCTAACTTATCATTTTATTATTTTATTACTATAGAAATTGACTGGGGATGTTAAAATTGAATTAAATAAAATGCTTGAACATACCAAAACATGTCAAGAACTTTGGAATATGCCAAAAATTGAACAATGTTATTGGGGTGCTTTAAAATAATAGTTCCAAATTTTTTATTTTCACACATTGTCTGAAACATTATTTTTTATTGATTTAAGCACTCTTTCTTTTTTAAAATCTCAAATGATCACCGAGTGCTTATTTTTAAAATTTGTTGTGTCTTAGTGTTATCTTGTAAAACACTTTCCTACTCTTATCTATTTTTAATTTTTATTATTATTTATTTGAAAATATTTTTAGATTTGTCAAACTTTGTGTAATTTTTCTGCTGAAGAACAAGGTGATCTTTCTTTTGAAGAAGGGGAGTCATTAACTGTTATTGGTGTAAGGTATGCATATGTTCTATATATGACTTTAGTTAAAATATTTAATACAATAATATATTTTTGATTTTTTGAGTTTATATTTTCTAAAATAGATTAAATTTTAAATTACCAAATCGTTTGTTTAACTAATATTTTTGATTTAACAAATTCCTTTTTGAAAGTTCAGTACAAATTATTTTTATTACACAAAACAGTTAATTTAATCTCCAATTATTTCTTGGTATCTTATCTCTTTTCAAAAAATGTACATAAATTGCTTTTAATAACATTTATTGATTTTTATGTATAATCATATTATATTTTAAAACTAATTAATTTATTTTTATAAGAACTTATTCTTTATTTGTAAATATTTGTCTGGATGCCTGGTTATTACAAAATTCAATATTTATTGAAGATATGATAATTGAACAATAATTCACAATTCAGTAATAGTTTCATATTTTGTTTCTTATCATCAGATAATTTCTATAATTTTATGCTAGTGTTTAAAATTATAGAAAAATTTAATTTGGTGTGTTTCCAAAGATTTAAATATAATCTATCACAGGAGTCTATATATATTTTATATATTTTCTTTTTCTAGGAAAATACTAAATTTCTTATTTATTAATTCTAAGTACAAAATGCACCATTTACCTTTTAACTATTTTTTTGGAAAATCTTTCTTAAAGAAAAGCTCTTAAAAAAATCTTAATATTTCTAAAATTTATTAAAAAATTATATCCATTTTTTTATTCATTATAATTTATATTCCATTGACTGTTAGGTACAACTTTGTTCCATTAGACACTGATTTCCTAAATCATCATAATGTTTGATAAATATTTATCAAGAAATGTATTCAAATAATTTAAAATCTACATCTACTTAAAATATGCTATTATGCAAGTTTCATTTGTGCAGAAACTTTATTTATGACTTTGCATATTTTAAATGAAAAATTTTGCTGAAAATGTACAAATAGAATGATTATATATTTTCAAATAGTTATATTTGATTATTCAAGGTATGTAAGTTATTACTATTAACAATGAAAATTATAAACAATTAATTGAAAAGAAGATTTAGCAGATTTATATAGTATAGATGTAAGGCATTTATGAATAATTGTGAAATTTTATAAAATTAACATGCATAAGAAATTATGTAAAGCAAATTAATAGTTTATTTACTAAATATAAGCATCAAGCTTATATGAGGTAGAATATCATAAATTAAAGCATGAGGTACAATTTATTAAATCATTGAAAATTAAGTGTTAAGTGCAGAGTTTCATAGAAAATTATTGTTTTTTAACCTACAACATCTATTTATGCTGTGAAATTCTACGTGGTTTTAATTTTTCTAAACTGCTGTGATTAGTGATGAAAACAGGATATTTTCATAACTGATAGTTTACAAATAAGATTAAAAAACAAGTTTATTTGTAAAAATATACTTTTTAGGTTTTTCTTTAAAAGAATTAAAAATCTCACACTATTAAAATTCTGATTAATAATTGTTCTTTAAAAATTTTTCTTAAATAATTATATTTTTTTGGAGTTAAGGTAAGATTAAATAATTAAGGTCAAAAGATGAATTTTACTAACAATATTTTTTATGTCATACCTGCAAAATACTTTCTTATATCATTATTAAAACAAATATAGTGTTATGAAATTACCTGTAATAACAGGTTATTTCATAATACTATATTGTTATTTCTTAATACTATACAATATATGACTCTTATTAAAGACTACTTCTATAAAAAGCAAATTCACCAATTCTGATTTTGCTGTAAATATACATTGATGAAAATTATAGATATTTCAGATAACTAGGACTTCATATTTATATTTGTTTGTTAAATCTCTGAGCAAAGTATTGAATAATTACTTATATGTAAATGTTTGTAAGAAAAATTACATAAGAATATATTCTTAATTGTTTTCATGTAGGTTTTCATATATTAGATTTAATAATAGGTGTTACATAATAAAAAAAGGAAGAAGTTAGGAGGAAAAATACAATGGACATTTATGAAATGTTTTTACTATTTCTGTTTTTATAAAGATATATAAAATTAATTTGTGATAGCTTTATATATATGATTTTATTTCTATGTAATGTTGTTTTATATTTTAAAATTTACTTATGATTTTGATAATGTCTTAAAGTTTTAAAAGAATTTTGTTAAATTCCTTTTAATAAATTTTAAGTAGTCTTTTATATTGGCTCAACAGCCCAAGGTGGCCTTAGCCTGCTGCATAATATTCCTCCAGACAACTCTTTCCCTGACTTAAAATCTCCAGTTTGAGACCTATAAAATTTTAAGGTCATAAATTTTAAATAATATTCCATATTAAAAATTTTAATTTACCTTTTCTATTTATTGATAGAGAAGATGGCTGGTGGAAAGCCAGAAATTCTTCCAATAAAACAGGATATGTGCCATCAAATTTCCTAAAGGTATTTATGTGCTCTTAATTCTTCGGAGTTAAATATTAAGGAAATATATTTTAAATGCATTACTAGTTTTATCATTATTAATTGTACAACTTTTTACAAAATGATTCTTTAATAATATTATGTAATAAATTGTATTCACAGTATTTTATTAATGAATATTTATTTGCAAGTGCACTATTCATTTGTCTATTTATAATATTTTGCAATCTTTTAAAATTTTATGGTTACTTATTTTTAGGTGCCAAATGATATGAAATTCATTGCTAAACGTAAGCTAATTAAATTTCAAACATTATTTCAAATAATAAGGAACTTATTATATCAAATTGTTAATTTAAATTATTTTTTTTCTAGTTGCTGTTGAATCTGAAAAAAAGTAAGCATTTAACTATAACAATGCTATTTGTTTTTCACTCTTATATACATTAATCACATTTGCTTATATAAATATTGACAAAGTTTACTTTAATTCAGTTAAAGAACAGTAAGTGTTTGAACTTATGTATGGGATTATAAAAAAATGTATGTAATATGGACATTTAAAAGTGCAGATTTATGTAAACACATTAAAAACTTTGCATAAATGCATCAAAAGAAAAACAATTTAAATTAAAATAATTGAAAATTCACAAATTATGAATTGGATGTAGGGAGATAAAGAATTGTGAATTATTTAAAAGAGGGGAACTCCTTAGCATAATATTTGTGAAGTCACTTATAAGTTTAAGATAATGAATTTTTTCCAAATATACTTAATCATTAAAAAATCTATCATTAAAACATCAAATATTACTGTTTCAATAATAAAATTAAAATATGCAGCTGTCTAAATAATCATAACTAAACAGTTTAAAAATTAGTGTTTTTTAATCGAAAATTTAATTAATTTATTACTGCATTAATATGATTGCAACATTTTACATTCTTCAGAGGAAGAGATCAGAAGTCATTCTTCTAATCAGATGATACATTCATTGAATATTAACTTCAAAAACTTACTCAAATGAGTTTAATTTTAGGTTTACTTCTTGAAGAAATATCTATGTTTTCCAAAGTTACATATGCATAAACACATATACATATGTACTCACATACATATATACTCACACTTACACACACAAACAAGTGATCATCAAAATAATGGAAATGTTTTAGATTTGTAAAAAATCCTTTATTAGTATGGTGTAGGATCAACTTTGGCATGTAAAACAGTGTGGATTCACCTTGGAATCCATTTATGCAAGTGTTGAATAGTATTTAGAGAAATATTATGTTATTCATGAAGATATTGTGAAAGTTCTGAGTGAGATGTTGGTGGAGGATAAGGACTATTAAATGCTCCAAAGTAGACGATAACTGTTCAATTATAACTGAGGCTGAATGATAGCAGATCATATTAAATGTTTCACTTCATCCTTGTATTCATCATATCGTTATTAGATAAGTCCCATTGCAGTAAAATGAGCATTATCATTCTAGAAAATTTCATCTCCTGCAGGAAACAAAGTTTATATCATAAAATAAATCTGGTTTGTTAAAATTTCTGTATACTTCTCCACAGTGATCCTTTCTTTCATGGTTTTGATTGATCCAGCAGTAAACCATAACACAGATGCTCATATCTTGACAAACCCACCTCCATACTTGGAAATTGGATTGATTGACTGTGTGGGGAGACCCCGGACTGTACCATGTGGTTAACGGGTAAGTTGGAAATTGGAAGGAGACAATCATAATTATACTTGAGCAAGTGTCCTTCTAATGTATACTTGTCCTGGTGTAGGGAAAAAAAAAGATTCTTTGTCTGACTATATTACCTTCTTTCACTTATGAATCAACCAAATTACCACTGTAGACAATATTTGGCATTATTAATCTCTATCATAAGTGGCTTGTGAATTTCAGCTCTATTGTAACTGTTCAATTTATGAAGCTCCCTTCTAATTAATTATTGATAATGGATAATCCAGATTTTGATTGAACATTGCAGTTGTTCCCTTTTTAGACATAATCCATTTTAATACCCATCAATCTCATTTACTGAATTTCAATTTCCATTAACTATTTTGCTTTACTTGATAGTTTGGATGTTTCTGTCACACTTGTTCTAGCTAAATGAGCTCCTACAATTTGTTCTCTTTGAAAATCTGAGGGGCTTGACATTTTATACTCTTGAAAAATATTCAAAACTTATATTAACAACTTCTATAAAGTTACCTCATACTACCAGAATATACGCATTTAGATTTATGACAAAACTGGTAGTTACTACATATTAATGTTTATGAAGTGCATTAAAAATGTCACTTTTATTTACAAGTGTTTCCATTATTTTGGTAACCACCTATATATATATATATATATTAAAAGAGAAAATTTTTTCCTATTTTATTCAAATTATGTTTGATATTGAATATCACTTTTAATTATTACCACTTTATTGATAAAATGTATTTTTGTTTTCAGAAAAGAGAAGAATACTTTAAAGCAGGTATTTTTTTCATTGTATAATTTCATAAATCAAACTTTTTATTATTTTTAGATAGACTCATAGTTAATG
>JAPDSC010066933.1:0-16429 GCA_026290005.1 Latrodectus geometricus
AGACGACAGATTGGTAGACAAGATTTATGAACAAGGAGATTGGTAAAAAAACAAGGTGGACAAGATTGATGAAAAAGACAGACTGATGGACAAAAGCAAGAATATACAATTCAGAAGAAAAATGTGTCGATAAGACTTAAACTCGTTGCTTGACAGTGAATCATATTTAAAAAACGTTTCAAAACTTCCGGTTTACAGAGGAAAAGTCAAGTTAAGGGCCATTATTGTAATTTACATACGATTTTATGTTTTGGTTACGGAAACAGTAAAACTTTATTCGAGGATTGTAAATAGCATTCATTCATTATTAGCCTTATCAACACTTTGGGTATTTGTCTAAATAAACATTTTACCATATGATAAGATCTACAAATCCTACGTTGGTGGAATGTTACCATCCTCTTAAGTACTAACAACAGTCAGTAGTCCTTAGATAACACATACGTTGAACAGTATAAAAGCTTAATGGTATTGTGAGGATACAGTATCTTTCAAGAAATGGTTGTTGTTTTAGCCTGTATCATAATTCCATGACCAGCTTTCACCTCGATGAATGAAATTACCAGAATTAAATTTTAACTAAATGAATTCTTTGCTTAGGGACAAAATCAAACCAATGAATATAAAACCGAAAATCTGTGGACGTCATGGGAAATAATAACTGTTCACCTCTCTCAATAATCACCATTTCCGAACCATTTTCAGTCCTTTCGGTTTATCTTCAAATTTGGATAATAATCTCTCTCTCTCTCTCTCTCAGGAATGTTAAAATACCTCTCATTTTTTTCTAATTATTATTGAAAATTGTATGAAAAATATATAAAAATTACGATTATACAAGGTTAAATACCACAGAATAATTCATTTTTTATTGGAAATTAAAGATAATTTAAGAACTTTATCTGAATCCTAAAATGTGAGCCTTATTTCTATACATGAATGGCCAAACATAAAATCTGATTTGTAATATTGATAGACTAATTTGTATAATTTAAAAAGTCTTTGTTCAGTATGCATGGATTTAACATTGAGGGATCTTTATGATTATCTATGGTTGTAATAATATAATTTATTAATAAACTACTTATCTGCCAAAGAGTGCCATGATTAATGGAATATTCCACAATCGATAGGGTTAATTCTATACAAAGCATATCCAATACCGTAGAGGGGTAGAGAGCTTTAATGTGTATGCATAGATTTTCTAAGCAAATCGACGTTTCGTGCAGGATTAAATTCTATGCGTATTAGAGAGGGGGTGTGTCTTCTTTTGGGCAATGCAAACAAGTGTCCTCCTCCATTAGGGGTAATCGGGTTTGAATACCGAATCTGATACCACGGATCAACCCCACAAGCCGTTTGCCTTGCAGATTTCCTGTAAGAGCCCTGCTCCTGTCTCATCTGCAATTTCAAATCTTTGAAGTGGCTTTTAGAGGGGTGCAGCTATCACATTTCCTTATTTCCATTTGCTGATTAGTGAAGTTCAAACATCTTCTTTAAAATCGAGTTTATAACAAGTAACTCTGAGAGGTACTCAAGAATCTTCGAATCTTATAAAAGCTTTCAAATAACCGCCAAATTCCAGTAGAAGGTGGTTCGTTATGTCTTTTTAAGTAATCCCCTTTTTTGATCTGTCTGAAGCATAAATCCTAAATTAAACAAGCAAGCAATGATAGAATTAGAAATAAAGAGATTTCGTTTGAGTTGCCAAACACTGTAAGAGATCATAGAAGAGGTTGTTAAATGTATCGTTTGGCAAGTTTGAAGCTTTCGATTCTTTAATTTGTTTCAGAAAACTGAAATGGAATTTAAATTCTATAAATTCTTCAAAAGATAGGTAATTAAAAATGTTTGAAGTATCATATATTCAAAACACCAACTCATATGCAAGATACCCAATAAGGTTCTCTCGAAATCGTTTTACCTTTATAAAGCCTGCGGTTACAGTGAGAGAGTGAACATCAGCATATCACTTTGTACCTAACCCAAGACTGGAATTAAGTAATTAGATAGAAACTGTTTGTAGGATGGAGGTCTTCATAATTTGAAAGCAGAAACGAAGTAGAGGATATCTATTACTCGACTGGTCACCTCCAGAGGTATCATTTCACTTGGAAGACATTGCGACCATGACGTATTTAACATGACCCAACCACTATTCTGACAATAATAGCCATAAAAATGGCGTCAAGATCTAAAAAAACGACTATGTACTTTAAGAAATCGTGCACTAATTGGCAGACCCAATACAGGTATGTACAGCTAAGTATGATGGTGATACACACAAGGAAATATATAGCGTTATTAATGATGAAATTTCATAACTAACAGAGTAACTCAGAAGTTAAATAAAATACAAAACAAAATACAGATTACTGTTATTCTGCAGCTGAGCTTTACAGCAAATTATACCTCGCCACCAGAAATGGAATGGAAAAAATTTCTTTAGTTTGTTTGTGAGTTTATATACTGTTACGTCACATAATGCTTAAAATATATAATTTTACCTTTAATGGAATGCTTATATGATTTGTGGCTCAGTTGTAACACCGAGCGGAAGTAGGCCAAGTTACAAGTAGTTGTTCTTTTCTGTGTTATATGACGTAACTTTGTTTGAACTTGTATATAACCTACTTGTAATACATTACACGCGTTCTAATTCTGTCTATACTTCTGTGATAAACTGTCTTTTTTATAGTAAATTGCTGTTTTTGAGCAATTTTGGAATTGACCTTATTATAAATCTTGTTTATTTAACGAGATTAGAATACCAACTCGAGAATTTTTCCGCTAGGAAGCGTGCAAATCGTCTGATCTTTGACATCAAAACTACATTCCTTGACATTGCAGTATCATTTCGTGTGCCAATCAGACAGAATTTTATTGAAAAAACACTTCGTATTAACATTTTATTATAAAAATTATAGTTTAAATCTTAAAAAATAAAAAATTTTTATAGCAAGAAAAATATAACTAAAAAGCTAAAATGTTTAAAAAAGAAATTTAAGGTTTTAAAAATAGTATTGTTCCAAAAATATTCCAGATTCAAATATTTGGTACAACCCTACAATCGTCTGGCATCGATGATGTTTGGAATATCGATAAACAAAAAAAGGAAAGTCGAGTTTTTCTCGATTATGGGAATCGATAAAAATCGAAACGCCCTGAATTATGCATCAACCAGCCCAAGACGCTCCCGAATAAAAATTTCCCCCCTTTTCCAATAATAAACAGCCAATATAGGGAAAAACGCGAAGGGAAAGTTTTTTTCATAAGAAAAAAAATCACACGGAAACTCTTCCGCTTCGTTTTTCCAAGTTTTTCGGACGTGCCTGGTTTTTACCAACGAATGTTCCAGAATGCGAGGCAAAAAAAGAGCGGAATTGGCAGAAGTTCTCACCGGCTGTTGATTCACTTTGGCGTCAAAAGAAGAATATTTTGGAGTCCGCTGTGGAATTTCGATCACGCATTTCCCGCGACATCTCGTTCTCGCAGAAAAAGATGCGGCGAATCGGAGTCACGTGATCCCCCACCCTTCCCCTATGACTTGGGGAGCGGAGACCTTCAAAGGGAATTCACTTCGTGCCCCCCCCCTCCTAATACTTGGACCATCGAGTTTAGTGAAGTTACTACTGGAAGGGAAAACGAATGACACAAGTGATGTTTTATGCGCCAAACTTGGCGAAGATGTGGGAAAATTATGTTCATTGGTAGTGCTTGTGGGTGAAGAATGGGGAGCAATATATATTTGACTACTTTCTTCCTTCTTTTTATTCCATTTCTATCCCTATCCAAGGGACTTAAAAAATCTCTTCAGATATACATTTATTTCTATTGGTAGCTTATTCGTGGTAAATTCTTTAAATTCGGGAAACATCTTTGAATTTTTTACAATTACAGAGACATTTGTGAAAAATCTGAAATGCATATCAATAAGTATATTACAGTAAAAGTGACAATGACGTGATAGTGAAGCCAAATTTTAAACGAACACAAAATTAGCATAAATTTAAATAAAATGATATGAATATTTTCTGCTTATCAGCGAATTTTTAAAAGTATTATAATGAAATAAATTCTTTTTTAACGCTTAAAAAATGGTTATGCTGAAAAAGAGAAGCAATAAAAATAACCAAATGTCATTACGCAACTGCTTATATCAGCCAAAGTGATTGGCGAGAAATAAAGAATGATTTTGATTTTCCTTTACAATTAAAAGCAATGTTTACTGTACTCTCCATCAAAAATGTGTTTGGTTACTATTTACTTTAGCCAAACGTTGGCTTACATTATTGCTTTAGGAAATCCAGTATACAGACCGTTGTATCAAATAAAACTATTTGACCAAGGACAATTAATAGTTCAGATGAGGAACTAATTATTGCTTGATATCTGTTCCGGCAATATCACTGAGAACCTGTTACTGAGAAACAGCGGGGAAATGTAAATAATCTACATTAGCCACGAAAACTATTCTTTCAATATTTGTTACAGTTAAAATTTACTGTACGGTTACTCTTGGAAACTTTTCAAAACATCGCCAAAAATCTTGCCATTTTACAATAGTCAGATATAAAAAAAAAAGACAGAATTTTGAAAAATATTGCTTGTGCAAAAAAATTGTTCCCAGAAAATGTTATATATCGCCAAATGTGAAAAAATTGTGCCAAGGGTGACCGTACAGTAAATCTGAGCCCTTGTTACTAAATGCCTGAAAGTATTATCTTTCCAAATATAATAAAGATAAAAAAGAGTAATATTGGATACCAGTTACAGTAACTTATACAAATTTTGGTGTTTGTAGTTTTCTAGAATAAGAAAATAATTCAAAACTGGATGTCACATTAGAAAAATGAGGAAAATCATATTTTTTAAGCTAGTGATATCATTAAAAGAATGTATAATGAAATGGCTTTTACTTGGATAAAAAAAAAGTCGATTTTGATCATGTAAGACTAGAAATAAAACAATAAAAAATCGAGATGCATAAAAAGTAAACAAAAATTCTTATTTTTCGGTTAAAATTCCAAGCAAGATTTAGAAGATTATACTAAAGAATGTTAATGCATGATTAAAACTTATTTTCATGGAACAACTACAGAGTTTAGATGAACAAGACTTGACATAATTTAAAGATACCAAAAGATTACTTAGCAAATAGAAAGTGGTTGTCAGTTAATATAATGCCAAAATTTTGGACCAATTAGAACATTTTCTTTCATTACTAAATGAGACAAAATGTACAATAATATCAGAAAATAGTTAATCTTTGGAACTATTTCTTAGGGCTCCAAAGATTAATTTCTATAGTTTCTAAATAGTGAATTCTTTGGAAATTTTTCATAGTTAAGCCTCTGTTTAACTAAAGAATTCAGTGTATAAATTGAGGAGTATCAGTATTATGCCTTAAGTTATATTAGTAGATGATATATTGTTTATTATATATCACAATATTATTAATTAGTCAACGCTTTTCTTATTATAATTCAACGTAGGATATATAAAAGAATATTTTCTAAACATGTCTAAAACAGTTGAAAATGGTTTCATTGTTTGGATGAGTGATTGAGGAAGTCTGGTTCAAATTAAACCAATATACTGTAAATAACCGTTTGAAATAACGGTGAAAATGTGCTTTGGGTCCCCTGTTTGGAGCGTTTTCAAAAACGTTGTTGCCATGGAGAAAATTATACCTCTATTTCATACAGAAACTAATTAGCAACCAAGAAAAGTATAAAACAAGAGAGTTATTAATGAGCATGTGTGAAATAGGGCTTTAAATTCTTTCCTTCGGAGGTTTCCATAAAGAGCGCATTACAGATGAAAAACGTGCGGGTTACCACGCTTGGCGCGTTTATCGCCAAGTTGGTGAGGGAGGGAACCTTAACAGCAATTTAACCCAAATAACTTACTGTTTGGATGAATAATTAAGGAAGTGTAGTGCAAACGCAACCAATATACTATAAATAACTGTTTCAAATAACTTATGTATTGCAAATAATGTAAAGTATCATAATTTTACCTCATCAAATTCAAGAAATTAACTACAGATTGCAAAAAATTGTATTTTGCAAATATAATTTATGTTTCAGCACAGATTTTCAACCATGTTGAAATTTGTAGAATTAATTTTAAAACTTCTTCATGAGACACGTTTTTAAAAAAAAACTAAAAAATTTTACCCAGCCTTCCATCAACATGCAAAATTTGAAATCATTTAATTAAGCACTTTATTTTTGGTTGAAGTTTTCTCGTTTTGCATAATCATCAAAGAATGTTACACCATTTATTTTATATTAAAGAAAATTCAAGGTTCGTATTGTCTTTTATTATTAACAATCATATCATTAAAATAAATGTTGTGCTTCATACAATACTTTAAATATTTATTTTGAACATAAGATTATTTTAATAGTAAGTAATTTTAATAGTAGTAATAAAATTAGTTCAAACTTTTACCAGTAAGGGGCACTGCATGTAATGAGAAAAAACGTGAAGAAAGAAAATTCACAAAATATGGATTTCCTATTTCTAAATGATTTTTAAAAAAATATTAGTACAATCTTTGTTTAAGGCCCTGAAATTCTTGTAAGCGTTTTCATTCTAGTAAACAAAAGGAACATAGAAATTTCTTAGCGCACTACATTTTATCGAAAAAGATTTGAAACAGTTCCTAAATTACCAAACATTGTTCATTGAATAAATTTTACATAACACACACTTGATTCAAATATGCTAATTACTTCCTTTTTTTATAAATATTGAAATCATTTCCAATAAGTGATCCACCTTGTATTCTAATTAACATTGAAAAATTTACACTTCACTTATACTTTTACTACAAATTAAAAGATATTTAAAATTAGCGATTCTCCATAACAGCAGTTATTCACGACAAAAGCCAGACATCAAAAGTTGTTAAAAATAACTTTGTAGATGTTAAGATAACTTCTACAATCACATTCCATTACGAAACATTTTCTAATGAATAGCATTAATGAATAAATGCATTTTTATCATAAATTTTCTGTGTTAAGCACTTCAAAATTTATTGGAAGTTTGTTTCATGCGTTGGCAGTTCTATTTCGGTATCCCTTTTATAAACAAGCTTCATAAATTATTCATCGACCAAAGGTTTGTGGTGACGTTTCTCTTTTAAGTCAATGTTGTCTTAGGGTATTAATTTCTCTTTATACGCTTTCGAGGATTCGAGATTTAAAATAAAAATGACACAATCTGGAATTGTAATCTCTATGAAATATGCATGGCGTATTATCGCACGAAAAGATCGCGTGTTTATCTAAAGGAAATGAACTTTTCATTCTTATAATTCCACGTTTATTTCAAACTTTAAGTGCGAATTTAAATATCGCATTTAAGCTTCCAAAATATGTTTACAAATATTGTAGTAAAGTTGTGAATATGATATTTATAATCTTAAGCTTGTATATTTTTAATAACCACTTATTAACGGGTATTGAATATATTATATATATTAGGAATCATAATTAGCCTATTATTTGATATTATTTATATTCAAAATTTTATCAAAGCTTTATTACGTAAATGCTCTTTTTATTGAAAACTTTTGATAGTTTTTACGGATTTTGAATAATAAGAATAATATATGTTGATCACTTATTTTGCCTTGATTTATAATTGAATATTTAAAAATTTCTAATTTCTTATTGTATTCGTGCTGTTTATAATTCTTTAAATGAATGTAAATAATAAATAAGTATAAAGTAAAAATTGCTTATCAATACTTTTTTAATTCCAATAAGAAAATTTAATTTAAAATTAAATTAAATAATTAAAATAAAAAAATTCATAATAATTAATAAAAAATAATTAAAATAAATTTCAATTAAATAAAAAAAATTTTAATTTAAAAAATTCTTACTGTTTATACTTATTTTGAAAAAAATACGAATAACAAATAAATCATAACATTCACTTTATGGTTAGTTGGAAAAGAGGATTTAAATGTCTTTTTTTTTTTTTTTTTTTTTTTTTTGTTATATCAAATCTTTTTAAATCCTTGATAAAAAAAAGTGATTCTTTTACGCCTTTACGCAAAATTTTATAATGGGTAGTTTTTAATAATTACCAAACTTTTAATTAAGTATATTTATTTAATAATTTAAATTTTATCAATGCCGATTCTCACTGAAAAAAATTAACACTGCAATCAATGTTCCGTTTCAATTGATTGATTGATATCATTGTAACAATCAATCATTTTAAACGTAATAATCAATGAATTGATTCAAACTTCTATTTTAGTCGCTTCATTAACTGTGATTGATTAAATAAGATTTGCATTATGAAACAAATGTAATATCGTAATTCCTCTTAACCATTGATATACATTTAAAGTAACACTTTAAGATCACATCAAAAAACGCATCGGATAAGATATTACTCGGAGACCCGACTTGGTTTTATCACATGCTCGACAACTACTTTGAAATCCAAGACTTTAATCCTCCAACAAGTGATTTGCGGTACATCCATTTACCAAAAGTACGAGAATTTGTGAAACATCACCAAATCGTGTTATATTTTACGGGATGGGTATCTGAGCTGGTCATTCAGTGGGGGTAGTGGGCATTTTCCCCTTCAAAGTCATTTCCGGGCCATCATCGATTTCGGAGCGGAGGCCCCCTTATATCTGGGCCATCAAAACGGCCCTCGGCCTTGCCCTGTGCTTAAGAATCATCTGGGTTTATTGAGTGGAGATCGAATGATGAAGTGAACGCTTATGATCACGTGGGGGGAGGCCTATCAGCCCCAAACATGTGGTGTCCATCGATTGGAATAAATAAAAATTTCTCGGTCGTTGGCGATATCGAGTAAGCCTTGGGTTGTGCTGAGCCATCACTGGCAGACCTCCAGCTCGGAGTTCGGGACCATATGTTCTGCCCATAAAAGAAGTGGTTTTTAATGTTAGTTCCACCAATGTCCGATACATAAAATAAGTCTGGTAATAGGGATATTGAGCAATTGGATTTTGGGCTGATAAAATTACCTGAGATAGTGTTGACTGATTGAGTCTTTACTTTGAAAAATATGACTGCCATAAAAAGCATGTCTACACTTTGATCAGAGAATCACTGATTTCATGGAAAATGTATTTTTATAAATTACACTTTATTTAAATTACTTAATAACTTTCATGTATTTAGACTTAAATCATCAAACTTTTTTAACAATCGTAGATTACTTGGTGTTTGATATTTTGAATCAGATTTACTGTACGGTCACATTTGGCGCAAATTTTTCACATTTGGCGATAAATAACATTTTCGGGCAACCCATTTTTTAGCACAGCAAAAGTTTTTTTTCTTTAAAAAAAAGAAAAAAGATCGCGTTTTTACAAAATGAACACGATGGTTAATCTGTCGGGTCGGGGTTCGAACTCACTACCTCTCTATTACGAGAACAAATATCCTAACCAACCAGATTACCGCGGTTTATATTAAATATATTGTTAAAACTAAAAATGTAAAAATAAAGTCATTGTGAATTCCACTTCAGTATACACACGATGCTTGGATGAGGAGGAGTATTTTTAAAAAACGCTTAGAATTAAAAAATCTAAAAATTCATGATTTAGTAAATAAAAGTTATGTATAAATGTTTATTCTTTCTCTTCAGGTTGCTAAGGAAATTTACGAAGCCGTGGGATTGTTGAAAAGACTGCTTTTAAGAAATTTTGCTTAAAAAAAATTTATTGGTTCAAATTACGTTTAAGAAAAATGTGATTACTTATTTTAACATGGCGTGTTTTCTTTCATTAATCATTTTAATATGCTAATGAGTTTTCTTATTGTTGTCTTGTGCCAGCTAGGCTGGCAGTATGGGGTACGCTGCTCCACTTTTCCAACTAAACTGTAATTTGGTGTGGAGTCCGACTTTTTCAGTACACATATTCCATGGGTATCCATTTATAGGCTAGGCAAACATTCACAACTCATTTATAGAAGGAAAAGACGAAGACAGAAGGGAGAGAGAAACTACATCCATGCCTGAACTGGGATTTGAACCCATGACCTCCCAATCCTCAGTCAGACACGCTGACCATTGGACAGGGTGGGTGATAATGAATTTCCTTAAATTATTAAATTAGCTTCCAATGGTTAATGCAACAATGAGCACAGTAAAAAAAAATTCTTTTTGCATCACAGTAAGAAAAATGAGAAAAAAACGGATATATTTCTATATAATATGCATAATGTAATATATATATATATATATATATATATTGTACAGCATGTATTATTTATATTCTCCTCTATTAAAATTTAGTTAATTTAAGTTTTTCAATTCGTTTTCCACTTTCAGAATTTACTTTAAATTGTTGGCCATGGTCATATTAAGCCCTAATATGTAAAAAATAACTGTAGCGTGGCAAAAACCAAGCCTTCATGTCTTAACAATCAAAATCAAATAAAAATATTTATGCTCTTTGATTGGTTAAAAAAAACCATCGCCTTATTTTATGGATTCCTTTTTCGCGAGATTAAACTTTCCTCTGGTGATATTACATGAAAGAAAAGATTAATGTTCATAATTCAATAAGGTCGTCAAATTACATGTCATTATAGTTATTTGAAAATTAATATCAAGTTGGCATTCAAACACCAGTTGTTATCACCTGATAAATTTATAATTTTGTTTCCTGCTTGAAAATTAATAAAGGAAAGATCTGATTTTTCTAGATATAATACGTCTAGAAGTCCCATTCATCATTAATTCGATATCAAAAGTTATGTAGTCAAAAGTTAATTATTATGTAGGATGAAAATTAAGTAATAGTAAAACGATAAAATGGGGAGAGGTCTAATTCTCTTCATGGTAATTTTTTTCCAATGGTGATTTTATTCCATTTGGGTGATTAACCCTTTTTAGCCACAACAAGGCCGGAAACTGCTGCTCATTTATCGTTACCCGGTGGGCACCTGTGAATCAAGTCACGGATGCGAGTAGCACTACCCACGTCACACCACCACAAACCCGTTTATAGGGCGGGCCACATTCATCCATCATCAGAGAAAAGGACAAGAGACACAGGAAGAGAAAGTACATCCATTGCCGTGACGGGATTCGAACCCAGGTCCTCCCCATCCGTAGTCAGTAACGCTAACCACTAGACATGTTGGGCGGCTCGATACTAAAAATAAGTGTAATCAATTATCGATGTTTCCCTCGGCGTCATGTTCTAATTGGTCGAACTTAAATTGATCACATTCTTCCTATATAAAATAATGAAAAATATGACGTCACTATTAACATTTCTTAATCAACAACGAGTCCTTCGAATAAAATCAAAATTTATTGAGGTCTTACAGCAAGAAAAAAAGAATATCTAAATCACGAAAATATTAGCCAAAAATGTATTATTTTGAGTGAAGATGCAGTTTGTTTTTCATCGCCATTAGACTTTTAAATTTTATTGACCTGAGATTGGTTATTAATCAGGCAAAAGTAAATCCATCATTTTTGTCTTATAAAATATTCTTTCAAAATCCATTTGAACAAGGAATCTTTATAAAAATGGACGTTTATTTTTCAGAAATTTTCTTCTTGTCTCACGAAAAATATCATCGTTGACTTCTACCTCATCTAATTGAAATCAACGAAGTGTAATAAAATCGGAAAAGTGCTTGTTCTTTTAGCAAAATCGTTAACGGTTTCTGCCAATCTTATATTCCAAGCACATTGCTGTATCATTTTCATGTTTGAAAATTTTAGAATCCGGAAACAAATGACAAAACTGAATATATAATTTTGTGTTGTCAACATTGCAATTTTACAACTTTTTTAAAGCTTTATTTTGATAAATTATCCAAATGGTTTCAATTAACTTATCAAAGTATAGATGAATAAATAACTTCTCACTGTATAAATGTCAAAGTTATAGATGAATTCTTAAAATATTTTTCCTTTGTATGACAAAGTGATTCAATTTATTGAAAGCAAATATTGAAAATGGCAGAAAAAATACTAACAATAGTTCTCCCTTTCTATTTCACTGAGTCTTGTTATACATTCGAGGTGCATCTATGGGACTTTTCCTAGTTTCCTCCCTTGCGATATTAGAATTTTTTTTAAGAACTATGTAAGACCCAATGTTCATGAAAAATTCTCCTAGAAAGAACGCTTTTAGAAATCTCCTACGGTATCCATAAAGGATTTCAAACTTCTTGTATTTTACAATAAGAAACTATTTGCATTATTGACTGTGTCTTTTTATACATCAGATAGGCCGTGGTAGCCTGGTTGGTTAGGGTGTCGTTCTCGTTACCAAAAAGTGGCGAGTTTGAATCCCGGCTTAGCTGAAGATCCATCGTGTTCACTAATGGCGACTGGGGCACGTAAAATATGTCGGATCGCAATGTCCTCCATGTTCCCATTACAAATTAATACCTCTCGGGGTGGTTGGAGCCAGGATTTGGGTCTTCACTGGTTTCAATCTCTGAATTGGAAGATTCAGATGGTGCTGCCATCTATGAGCCAAAAGTCGTTTTTCCACCTTCATATGAGGGTGCTCTATTCAAAAACGGAAGACGCTCTCTCTCTGACTTCATTCACCTAGTCTCTGACGAGCGGGCTTGGGTTTGCCAAGTGTCATTAGCAACAACAATATACATTCGAGGTGCCACTATGGCAATTTCCCTAGTTTTCTCCCTTGTGATATATGGATTTTTAAGAACTATGTAAGATCCAATGTTCATGAAAAATTCTCCTCTAAAGAAAGTTCTTAGAAATCTCTTACGGTATCCATTAAGAATTTCTAACACTTTGTATTTTACTATAAGAAACTATTTGCATTATTATCTAAGAAGTTTAACTTCGGAAAACCAAATATAATGGATATTTTTACCTTTTTTTTAATCATGCAAATATGATTCTATCTTATTATGAGATAGTAATTATTATTCGACTGATTTTTTTTTTAATATTTATTAGAATATCTAAAGAAAGAGGAAAAAAAATTGTCTTTATCAAATCAAGAAGCTGGTAATGAATTATTCAACCAAATAAGCGATTTCTAAGATTATTGTAATGAATAATCATTATCACACGCTCATAAAAAAACGCGCCAAATCATCATAATTATTCACGTAATTAATTGGATCTCGATAAATATTTCAATTTCATGAATGTTATTTTTACTCTTATTTTCGTTGTTAATTAATAAGAAAAATATTCAAGAGAATTGTATTTTATCAAAATAAAGCAAAACTTATTTCAATTAATTTTGATATTATTTTTTTTTGTGCAAATGCTACACTGTCACCTTACGAGTGTCTTAAATAAATATTATTTTTTGATTTGTTATCCATTTAAAAACGATAATATTTAGGAAATATGCGTAAACTGGGAGTCGATTATAAGAATTGCATTTGAAAAAAGAAAACTGAATAATTATTTAAAAGATTAACAAAACTATTTTTATTGCATTATACATTTGGATATTTTAAATTGTAATTTTTCTCCAGGCTAGATATAAATTGAAAATGAAGAAAATGTAAAGAGGAATCCTAATTTGTTTCGAGTTGGAAATATAATTCTAGAAAATGTAAGAATTCTTCTATAGGTACTAAAGAGCCTATATTTTGTATTTTTTTAAATCATTTGTGAAAAAAAAGAAGTAATGAAAATATAGCATTCACTTTTATATTAAAATTAATTTATATAGTGGAAATGTTTTAAAATCTATAAAATGAAACGCAAAAAGAAAACAAGTTAAAAAATAGGTACTAAATTAATTTATGAAAACATATACCTATGTAATTTACAATTAAACATAATTATAGTTAGTTAATTATTTACTTCATTGATAATATTAGATTATTTCACTGAAACGAGAACTATGTTTCATTTTATTATTATCTATTTTAAAGATGCTGTTTTATATGTTTCTATTTCAAACTCTATTCTTGTTCAAATTAATCATTTGTAATAAAATAAACCAAATGAGATTCTGATGGAATAAATCTTGTGCAAAAAAAAATAACAAAGCAACAATAAATGATATTAAAAAATAAAAAACATTGATAAAGAAGCTCTATATAATTTTTCTGACCACCATAAATTAAATTTATGTCATTAGTAAATATTTAAAGACGACAAATATAAAATTTTATTTCATAAACATAAGATTACAGCTTAAACATAAGATTATATTTTCAACAAGAGAATAATTATATATTAAAAAATACCTTAATTTAGTTAAAATATAACAAGTCTTAACTAATTACTATTAACTCACGATTCAATATATTTAGATTCAGTAAGGTCTTAAGAATTTTCAACCTCAATGAGATTCAAGTATAGAGAATAAACTTAAGAACTAAAGAATTAAAAAATTCACTTATGACTAATGTATTAGTTTGAAAGCCAAAACACATGTAGCCTTATAGTTTGATATATAAAAAATATACACAATATAAAATAAGGAAATACATTTCAAAACAATAATTTGCATAAAGAATTAATCCACTTCTTTCTTGAAGCGAAAAAACCACCGCAGGGGAATATTACGCAATATAAGCAACTTAACAATGTTTAATTTAGCATTAATTATGTTTTAGATTAATTACATAATTTACAGTCAAAATTTCGAAAGGAAAATTAGTTTTAATCTTGGGTTACCCACCAAAAATGACATCCTGGTATAAATATTTCAATCCATTTTATATACAACTCTTCTCAACTTAATCACGGACAAAATTTCAGGTAAGAAAAAATGTTTTATATATGTAGACACTTTTGCATTTAGTAAGAATTAATTATTTTTATTAATAAAATTGATAAACACACACAAGGACAAGCGCTCTTTCTCTGAAAAAAACATTAACATAAAAAAATATATCATTTAACATAATAACATTATTGTTATCAAAAAATAATTTTTCAAAAAACATGGAAAAAAAACCATTTAATTTCATTATTCATTTCTGAATAATGCATTTTTATAATACATGTTAATTCAATAATTATGATACAACAATTATCAATAATAAAGGTTCACAGACTAGATCTTATTTTAAAAATTATTATTTTTATATGCCAAGGCGATAATTTACATTCATAGGATTAAACACCATAAAGATAAAATATAATAGAATCATAGACTTTGACATATAAATAGCACAATTTATATCATTGTTATTTGCTTTAATTTCTTAGAGTTATATTTCAAAATGTTTTTTATCTCTCGTTTTTTCGTTTTTTTTCCCTCCAGTAATCTTATTATTTTATTTAGATTTAAAATTTAAACAATTATTTTCTATTAACAGTGTTTAATTCATGATATAATTTTAATTTTAGTTGCAAAACAGTGATAGATAATTCAGTGATTTTTTTGTCACAATATTATTTTTAAGTCATTAAATTTGCATAATTTTCTAAGATAGTTTTATTATGTGGATTAAAAAATCAATAAGATTTTAATTTCGTCAAAGATTTTATATACATCTTTAATGTTATTGTTATATATTTTCCTCGATAAATAAAATTAATTACAAAAAAAATTTAATTATTTCATCTGAATGTTTCCTTAGAATAAATATAATAGAAAAATTTATGCCATTGAACAAGTTATAAAACACAATATTGGTAAAACACAATTTTTTGTTTGTTTTTAAATTATGAATTCCACACAAAAATTTACAAAGTAATTTTAATTACTGTTGCTTTTCCACAAATTTCATTGACTTAATTTATATAAGGAAAAGAGAAATTTTTATTTGATCATTTTTTTATGAAATATTGTATTTGAAGTTCAAGGTAATAAAAATCCGGACTCGTGCTGAATTAAATGGCTATAATATTAAAACCAAAATTTGGTCCCAGATAATATAAAAAAGAACTTGGTCAACGAGATTATTTATTAGGAACTGAATCTGGCTTTTATTTACATTAAGAACTGAGTCTAAAGAGTTCTCGCTCTTGCCTTCAATTCAACAGTAGAAGAATTTGGAATCCCCTTTAAGCTGAGTTTCTTGGTCAAATTAGGTCTCGTGTTTAATAAGAAACCGTTGATTAACAAACTAAACCAAACCATTAGGAACTGAATTTCATTCCAAAACTATTAAAAACTAATTTAGGATATGGACGTAATAGGAACTTAACTTGCCTTATCCCAAAGAAGTATAATGAATTGAACTTGTCCTGTAGGTACATTAGGCACTGCTTTCAGCCTATTATAGGGAACATGGAAATATTAGGAACTGAGCCTCTCTTAGTTCATGGAAGTATTGGGAATTGCATCTGTTCTATTAGTGCATTAGGTATTGCGTTTAACCTTCGACGGGGAGCACGGAAATATTTGGAATTAAACTTATCTTAGTCCATAGAAATATTGAGAATTGTATCTGTTCTATTATTTATATATTAGTGCATTAGGTATTCCATT
>JAPDSC010066938.1:9896-27741 GCA_026290005.1 Latrodectus geometricus
ATTGTTTTATCGACAATTTCTTTTATTTTATGGTAGAGAAGCCTGGATCAAATTTCCCATTGTTCCATTGTGAAAAATCATAAATTCTTAGAATGTCTCGGTAGCCTGGTTGGGTAGCGCGTCGTTCTCGATACCGGAAAGATGAGAGTTCGAATCCCAGCTTAGCCGAATATCCGCAGTGTTCACTAATGGCGACTAGAGCACGTAAGATATGTCGAGTCGAAATGTCCTCCATGTTCCCATTCTGAATTTATACCTCTGGGGGTGGTTGGTCCAGGGTAGCCAGAATATGGGTTTTCTCAGGCTTCAATCTCTGAATCGGAAGACCCAGATGGTGCTGCCACCTATGAGCCAAATTTGTACTTTCCCCTGCGTATGAGAATGCTCTGTTCAAAAACAAAAGACGCTCTTTCCGACTTCATTCGCCCAGTCTCCGAAGGGAACATTTGGCTTCGCCAAGTATCATAAGTAACAAGTTCTTAGAACTTTTTTTTTTCCACAACGCTCAGCTATATTAGGATTTCCACCTTTTTAACGCATCCAGAAGGGGAATTAATGGCACCTTTTCTAGTGGGACACCCAATGGTTTCCATCGTGCTTCGAAAGTACGTAGGTCTTGCAATTCAGAAGAAGGGACCAAGCAGAAGATACCCAGATTTGGCCTTCTACTGCCAAGACTATCAATTCACATTGAAAATATTATGACTGTGAAATATTTAACGTGCCTCAGTTACCATTATATGGTGGATTTCAATTGGATCGCGATCCGAATTCACTACCTTCCAATAACGAGAGTGAATGCCTAAAGCACCCAAGCCATCGTGGTCCTTCCCTCGAATATAGATTGCTGATGTTGGAATCCCTGAATTTTTGTAAGCAATTTTTGGAAAAATATTTCCTGTCTAATTTAACTTTCGTCTTCGGCCCATCCAAGAGAATCAATGTCTTCAAATGTAACTTAAAAAAAAAAAAAGAACTCTTGAAAAGTGTGACCATGGCGTAGAATCGTCAATTGGCGTTTCATGTCCAATTATGCTTCGAATGATGCTGCAAGAATCTCTCTTTGAATGATTACGGGTTTAATTTTCAAGCAGCCTTCACTACCGCCATATAGCTGAAGAGAGACAAATCTGATGACTTGGAAGATAAGTCACTCAGCCATGAACTTTGACAAAGAAATCCGCTGCGGACAGAAATTTCATTCCAGGTAATTCTGAATGTGGACTAATGTAGTTTGTGTGTATAAATGAATGAGAATGAAAAAGGTTTTTCAGATACCACACTATAAAAGGACGAAGCATGCCTGCAAAACATGCAAATGAACAGGTAACAAATTGGTACTATTTTTGAGAAAAACAACCCTTGTTGTGTTGTTGTTGTTGTTGTTATTATTTATGATACTTGTGAAGCCAAGGCCGCCCGTCAGAGATTGGGCAAATGAAGTCAAAAAGAGCGTCTTCCGTTTTTGTAAACAGCACTTCCATTCGAAGCTGAAAATACAGCATTGGCAAATAGATAGTAACTCCCAACCCCCATCTGGGTCTTGCAATTTAGAGATTGTAGCCAGAGAAGACCCATAGCCTGGCTCCAACCACTCCCAGAGGTATTATTTTAGAATAGGAGCATGGAGGACATTGTGATCCGACATATTTTACATGCCCCAGTCACCATTCGGGATTACAACGGAACTTTTGCTAAGCCGAGATTCGAACTCACTACCTTCCGGTAATGTGAACGACGCCCAAACAACGAGTCCGCCCCGGCCCATAATAACTGTAAAATATAATTTACTACATGCAAAAAATCAAAATTCGTTCTTGGAAAATAAAGTTTTGAAACGGTTAAAAATAACTTGCCTAATTTTTAACCAATAAAAAAAATTATTTTTAAATTTGAACTTTTTTTGCGTGTTTTCTATATAATACATTCATAGAATTTTTCAAATAATATTTTTGAAATTCTTTTGATTTTGTCTTTGTTTCGTCGATAAATAATAGTTCGCAAAAATCATTGTCTACTGTATTTTTAATAGGATTTCAATTAATAATATGTCAATACAATTAGGAAAATTAAAATTTTAAAACATTTTATATATATGAGATTAATTTTACAAATATTGTTTTGTACGAAAAGATATTAGCATATATTTGCGATATTGTAATTGCTAAAATTGATCTAATCTAATGCCACTATTTTGTTTGAGATAGTTAAACATAATCCACTTACCACATGGAGTAAATATTGCAATGACCCAATCAATTAGATTAATAAATGTGTTATAGTAGATTTGACTAGAGGATGCAAGATTGTTATGGCATTTATCTGACCTGTAAGGAAAAATTACAAACAGTTTACAATTATTAGTTTGATCAAAAGCATTTTAAAAAACAATCATTCAATAATTTCGTTAGAAGCTGTAATAACAGTTCTTAAACAATATCTTGTTTAAACCTATCTTGCCAGAGGTTTTAAACTCAATTTTGCAGAGGGCCATATATTAAATTTAGAATGTGTAGGTGGGCCAGATTCAAATAAAAAAATGTGCTGAATTATTATAACATTTTATTTATTTAATTATACTGCACTTATTTAATTATACGGTTGTTAAAAAATCATATCAAAGTTATAAAAGAGGGTAATTATTTTGAGCTCGTGGATCCAAATACTTAACAGATTTCTCTTGTTTTTGACAAGCTCATTGATGTCAGCTATCATATTCGTTGTAGTTATTTTAAGAATTGATTGGAGATGTTTTTCGTAAGTCTTGTGCGATATTTGATCTTATTTATTTTCATGATGGAAAACATCTGCTCTCAAAAATAGGTGCCACCAAACATGCACAAAATGCCTGCTGCATGCTTTTTTAATTTCGAAATCTCTAGTCTAGATCCGAAGAGCGTGGAAGATTCTATTGTTCTCAACAAAAATAATAGGGTATTTCCACTTGTTGCTAAGAGATGGCGGTACTTTCTATCTCTCTCGCTTTTCTAGGCCACGTTGTCCTTGAAATTACTTATCAAAGTAGCGTGCTCATTATAAAACTTCCGTAGAAAAATCGAGTGAAGTCTAATTGCTCTAAAAAACAAGATTCTTCTTTCTGTGACACATTGCGATTGCGGGGCGTATCTTTGACGTGACTGTTGTAAGCAATTCGGAACATGACGAATTAGAAAAGACAGAAAAATATCATATTATATAAAATTAAAATTTAACAGCGGTAATGATACGCACAAAATAAGTTGGTTTAATTTTCACCAGCGAATTTATTCTCTACCTTATATTCCACGGAGCTTTACAAATTTATAATTGGTTTTGGCTCATAGATGGTAGCAATACCAAATGGGTATTTGAATTTAGAGATTGTAGCCAGAGCAGACCCATAGCCCGGGGCTCCAACCATCCCCAGAGGTATTAATTTAGAATGAGAGCAAGTTGATTTTTGTTTTAAAACATTGCATTACAGGAGATAAAGCTAATTATTCAACATTTCCTACGTATATGTAATCAGATTCTAATAAATTATTAGAAACAAATGTCAGATAATTATAATGCATCCAAAAATTAATCACAGTTAACAAAATACAATGTTTGAAGTTACGCAAAATTCTTACTGATTACAACCAAAATGGAGATAATATCAAAAACTTTCAGTATGTACTGCTACAAAATAAAAGAAATATAAAAAATTTGGATCATGGTTTTAGTTTCGGGTTAGTGTGTATGGTTCAGGGTTACCCTTTTGCCTGCCATTATAAAAAATAATTCAAGTCTATTTTTTTATGAAACTTTCTAAAGACTGAGCAATAAGAAAGTAGTTTTAAGATTGTGTTATTAGTTTTTGTCTCAATCAATACATTGTAGGTTAATAAGTGAGACATATCTCTGACTTGCCTTTTAAATTTTGAGTCTTGTCAAAATAATTTACACAAAAATAACTATCTTTGGCTGACAAATATTCCTTAATAAAGGAGAAAATGTCATTTACCAATAAAATTCCCTATCTCACTCATATTAAATTTTCTTAGTTGATCAAAAACTCCTCTTGTTTGTATATAATTTAGTTCTTGCTGAATAATTGCCCATGTTTACACTGCCAGATAGTCTTCCAGTTTCCAGATGGACGGCTGTAGATCAAAATAAAGTTAATTGATATTTATTAAGGCTCACCACAGTAGTAAGATTGAGATATACAGAGTAAACATCTTGGATATGATCCCAATTGCTTAATGGCAGATGGATGTTACATTTCCAATTTCTGCAAGCATTTCTTGGGAAATTCTTAAAATTGCTTTCATGGCACAACCCTTTTAGAATACATGAAAATCCCTATTGGATGGAAGGCAATTTACACGGGATGGTTTTAAAATGCCTCAATAGTTTTAGGCTGTTCACAAAAATGTGTCAAAAGCCGCAGGAAGATAAACAAAACGTTACTAAATTCATAGCATAACAGATTCAGTCCTTAAAATCATATGTGTGGAAAATACCTCATTCCCACTCCAGTCAAGGCAATCTCTTTAAATTTCGGTATCACTTCATGCAGATTTCTGTTTTTTGCACCATAGCCCCATTATTCTTGTCTTACATATACATTACATGATACAGTCTTGAAGATCTGGATCCCGTGAAACAGCCGATCCTCGATCCAGCATCTCTCGTCTTGGCCTTCCATCAGCGATTGCACAAGTAAGGCCATTCTACAATTATTAAACACTCTCAGATTGGAACCCTATCCATCTACAGTGGGCCTTCCAGGAAATGAGGTACACGACAATCTTGCGAAGGCTGCTGCGGACCCTGAAGAACCCATGGCTTCGTCATGAAAAGATATTTTCTCCAAAGGCCGAACCTCCTGCTCACTCATGGTACTTTCAGAAACACCTCGGAGCTACCATAACATCCAGGGCCTTTAGGGTACATCAGATAGCATTCTAAAGATTTTCTACTGCCCACCTGAGATGCATTTCTTTTGAGGGTGGCAAAAAAACTTTTCTTCCTTGCCCAAAATACAAGGTTTGCCCCTTCTCTATTCAGCATATTCTGAAATGTGTAGGCTTGGCTTCCGCAGACCCTCAGCTGTTTTTGGACTTTCTGAACATTTTTTACCTCATCCATCTAGTTTTACTAGACCAGATGGAGATTGCTCACAAGAATAATGGTGGATGGTGGGACTAATCTATAATGCAGTGACTGAGTAGGGTTTTGTTTTAAGAACATAATAAAAGTATGGCAAGTGAAGCATTTAACGGAGCATTCCTTTTGCTGCCTTATTTCCCTTTGTATATTGTAGGCTCTTCCAACCATCTGACGTCATTTGGCGCTAACATTTCTCTTATCATTCTTTATTTGTTAAGAATGTTTAAACAATGATTTTGTCTATCTGACTTGACGTTTATTGGAAGAAATTGTGATGCAGAAATTAAAATGACTTTAGGCAGGAGAAAATCTTCAGATTGATGTGTTCACTGACTCAAGCTCAGCACCACAGCTATTTTGTAAACTAAGTATTAAGATGGCCCTTATTTCGTATAATTATTTTTTAATGTTTGAACCATTAGGGGAAATGATCAGATTGCTTTCATTGTAACCTGAGATATTGTCTTGCTGCATAAGCTTTTAAGTCATATATTTTAAAACTAATTTAAACCGACAATAGGGCCATGGTAGCCTAATTGGTTAAGACGTTAATCTCCCAATCGCAAGGTTGTGGGTTTGATTACCCACCGACTAAAAATCCTCGTGTTCACTAAGGCGACTGATGCACGTAAAATAAGTCGATGTCCCAATGTCCATCATGTTCCCATTCCAAGTTAATGTTTCTGGGAGAGGTAGGAGCCAGGTATTGGGTCTTCTTTGGCTTCCACCCTCTAAATTCGAAGACCCAGATGGTGCTTCCACCTATGAGCCAAAAGTCGTACTTCCACCCTCTTGAGAGGAAGCTCTGTTCCTCTTGAAGGCGCTCTTTCTGACTTTATTCGCCCCTATCAGACAGCTTGGTTCTGCCAAGTGTAATAACAACAAATCGACAAAATCAATGATTAACATGAATAACAAAAAATCATCAGGCAAACTTTTTTATTACTTAAAAAAAAAACTGTCAATATGCAGAAATTCATATAAGAAAACAAAATCTGCGTGTATTATTTTAAATATATATAAAATCTACAATTTTCTTTTAAAAGTGGGAAATATTTAACTTCATATTATAAAATTCTCAATTGGTTATTTTCCTGAGCATTTTTTGACATTATTTATTGTTTTCGTAAAAAATTAGTTTTTGTCTCCTCAATTTTTATTAATGTTAACTTTTTATTTATTAATTTTTATTAATGTCAGTTTTTTTTATTAATGTTAAATTTATTAAACTTTCATACTTGTGATATGAAAACACAAATCGAAAACATAGTATTCATTTCACTGCTTATATTTCTTTATAATATTAAACTCGCTAACTGACATACCATTAATATATTTAGTACTAATTGAAGAGAATAAAATTAAAAAACACGAAATATATGAAAAAGTGTAAATATATACAACTGAAGAAGCATCAAAACTTGAATAACAATTGCCAAGTACAAAGATTCATTTCAAATCAAATACAAAAATTGCTTCATTTTTTTTCTTATTGACAATGAGAAAGAAAAGAAGTTGCAAGATACCGATACTGTGCTAAACCACGGCATTTTGCAATAAATATTTATGAGCTATGGTTTCTAGTTATATGAAGAGTTTAACAAATTCAAGATATTTGCAACAAATGAATTTCAAACCTCAAGAGAATTGCAACAATCGAATGTAACGAAATTTAAAATTTGAATGTTATTCAGAGATAAATAGAAATCTAAGACATTAAGAAATCTCATTTCATTTTAATGCACAACTTTTTGAAACTAATAGTTAATTTGGGAGAGCTAGTTATGTGAAATGTTCCCCAAAATCTAAAGATAATCAACAAGCAAATTTCAATCTATTTCAACAAAATCATCATTGTTTCTCTACGGAGTTTTTGTCCGAACTGAGATCAACCGTACAGAATGGAGTGAAACTTATACCAGATTGTCAATACCTGTCAATTTTATAAATAAAAATGGCCCTTTGAAATCATTCATTATATTGTTTGAAACTTAAGACAAAACTATCACGGATAGAATTCCTTGCAATATTGTTTAAGTGACTTAACAATTTAAGCGATGTAATTTAACTATTTCTGGATGGTGTACATCACATGTCATTCCGGAACTATTCTTGCTTCAAGAAATCTGCGGGGTTTTTTTTTTTTTTTTCATCTTTTTGAAATTGCCTAATTAGAAGAGAAAAAACATGTAAATCATCAGATTCTCCTTTCTTTCTACATTCTTACATAATTTTTAAAATAACGATATTTACCATTTTTTCTTCATTTTGAAATGTATCATTATTTTTTTGCATTTCCTCCCTTCCCAATATTTCCTTTGGTTTGATTTATGACTCAATGTTCTTTTTAGACACTAGAGACGTACATTTTGATAGAAACGTACATTTTAGAGCGGATTCCAAGCTGCTATAGACCTCCAAGCCCCAGGTGAGAATCGAACCGAAGAACAGAGTACTAAACATTCAGCTACCAACTCAACTCGACTTTTCCAAAAATTGACTGCCGATGGCCGGAAATGCAGTAGACTGAGAATGAAAAAGGAATCCCGACAATACTTTTTTAAAAATTCGTAATTAAAGAGAATTTATTTCAAACTTCGTTCGTTTGAGTTTTTAGCTAATTAATACAAAAGGATTTATTTTTTTAAAGTAATTGTTAAATTGTTTTGATCTCAGAAGTCAAAGAACGTTTTCCCTTATTAAAATCTAAACTAAATAAATAGGCGGTAAGTATAAGGTCAACTGAAAATTATTGAACTATACATAAAGTGATTTAAACAGAGGGTAGTGAATCTGGAACATTCACTTAATATATTATATCACAAAATGATTTATTAGAGGGTGGTGAATCTGGAATATTCTCCTAATTTACATACACAACAAAGGAAACTTCACCTTACTGAGGATTACAATGACTACATAAACACTCACAGACGAATTGGCAGACCTCACTATCTTGAGGAAAATGCAAGCCTCGCCTACTTCGGGACAACTCCACCCAGCAGAGGTGAATGTGACACACACTGGATTAGACAAAAAAGACGAGCTCAACTACTTAGGAAAATTGAGTACAACACAGAATTAAGAACTCATGCAGGAAGGAGCTCCCGCTACACCAATTGTAGCTTACAAGTTCAAAAGAAGATGCTTGAGGCTGGTTGATGTAAACCAGTGTATCACTAACTTTAATACAGTGCTTGTTTCGATGAAAATTATCATCTAGAGACTCTTAGAAAACGTTAGCCGGCTACAATTGTGGTTTTCTCAGACGGCTAACGCTTCTATTACAAGTGACAAACCCCAGCTAGTAAGGTGTGTTCCGTATTTGTAACGTACACCCTTGGCTACGGAGCATCTTCCTTGGTGCACTTTGTAATCATGCTATTTTTCGCAACCTTTTCCTTGTAGGCTTACAGTGTGTCTAACGCTCGAACGCTGCGAGAACATACAGCAATAGACGCATTTTTTATTACAACGCTTTGTCTGCTATTAACGCAAATTCGCACATTTTGATCCTCAGCGACCCGGAGGTGAACTAGATCCTATGGAATAAATAATTTTATATGCTATACTTGTGAATTTAATATAATAAATTCAGATTGCTAAGATGACTGATATGACAGCTCTAAATCGAAATCCTGGCAGCATCAAAAGTTAGCTTACCAAAATAAATGTCGTCACAGGAGAGCAAGATGAAATGAGCATTTCTGAACTTCAGGCTCAGTTGGATATTTTACTTACTATACAACAGAAATTGCAAAGTAAGAATTCGAAAATGTCAAAACCTCTCATTCTAATTAAGTGGATATGTCATTCAAAAATTAGAGGTAAGCCTTAAAACCTCTATTAACAAACTAAATATTGTAAATATCTACTCTATGCAAAACAAAAGTGTTGAAGAATCTATCCTCAGTGATCAACCAAAAAGAGCCTTTTTAAAGCTTTCGATAGATAAAATTTTTACTGCATTTTTATGAATCCTTTTAGCTTTTTCATCTCCAAAAACTAGCTTTATTTATTGCTAATATTTTATTGGGTTGTTCATTTCGTTTTGCCCACCTGAATCAGTTTTTTGCAGGAGAAAACCAATCATTTCATGAGAATGAAATCATGCTAAGACCAAAAAGATGGCAAAAGGGGAATTGGACTAGAATTAACGATTTATTAGTTATACGTTTTTCATTTCCATATAAAACGAAATAACTTTTCGAACAGCCGAATACAATTTCCTCCATTCAAAAGATTCTAAATACAATCGATGAAAATTATAGTTTCTTTTCTTTTAATTGAATGGAGGATATCATATTTTCAAGTCGGTTTTATTTGCTTCCCCTGAAATTTGAGACAATAAAAATAAAAGAAAAATTTCGTAAAATATCGCGTGATTACGTTATTGTTTAAATTTTATTTCCGAGATCCAAGCGCAAATAATCAATAACTTTCTACACTTAAGATTGTTTTTCATGAGGTAATTCTCTGTATTCGGATCCTTTTTCGTCAAATAAAGTATATTGTATTTTCTTAAACTATTGTCTATGTTGTTAATAATGAATTCAAGGGTAGATTGATTAATTGATAAAAGACCTTAAGCATTCCTCCTTCAGAAATTTTTTTATTTCTAATTGCAAGCACCCTTGAGCAAGTACGTGAGTACATCCCCTTAGCCGCAACAAGGCTGGAAACTGCTACTCATTTTATCGTTACCCGGTGGGCACCTGTGAACCAAGTCATGGAGGTACGAGTAGCATCGCCCACACTACACTACCACAAACCCGTTTATAGGGCGGGCCACATTCATCCCTCATCTGAGGAAAGGACAAGAAACACAGAGAGAGAAAGTACATTCATGACCGAGCCGGGATTCGAACCCAGGTGCTCCCTATCCGTAGTCAGTTACGCTAACCACTAGACAGGTTGGGCGGCTGCTTCAGAAACTAGTATACATGGAAACCAATTTTCAGCTTTGTGTAACATTAAAATTACTTTTCATTCGGATTACTTCAAAATGAAGCGCTTTCTTTCCAAAAAGATTGGGTTGTCCTTAACTTCATGATAATTTTCGGTAGGTAGCGCCAGAGACCTGACTGAATATATCATAATTATAGAAAACAAATGACACGTGTACATATTCTATAAAAGATAGCTTCAGCCATATTTGGAAAAAAAAAAAGTTTGGTTACGATTCGTTCATTTTTATTAGTTTTGTACGCCTTACAATAGGGTGGTCAAATAAAGTTCGTGATAGACATTTAAATGCATACCAATATTTAAATGAGCTGACTTTTAGTTGTCCTAAAATATCGGCACGAACTTTCCGGAAAATCCAATAGCAACCCAGATTTTTCAACTCTTGTGTAATTAGTAAATTCCTATTCTTCCCAGTTAATATCTACTTTGCATTTAAAATAAATTTTAATAGTGAAATTCCATCTTTTTGGCTTTTTCCGTATACTCCGTATCTTGAAAGATACTAGTAAAACCGAATGCAAAATATTAATTTTTAATTGGCAGTACAAATTCAATACTAATCACAAGTTTTTAATTGCATACATTTGATATAAAATTTGCCTGAAAAATTTAAATTTGTAGAAATATGGTTGTATTAGTCTGTAATTTAATATGCCCTTTAATTTCTAATTAAAAATGATTTTATGTGTTTATAAATTAGATTTCTGCTTCTTTCACTGAAAAATTTAAAAAGATGAATAATAGAAATTTTACATAATAAAATGAGAGGTAAGGCGTTTTCTTATGTCTGCTTTATAGGGATAGGAATAGATAACAGCCAAATACGGACAAACGTAGTATACGAACACGGAATTTTTTTGAGATGAAAATACTTTTCTACACTTTAGAAATAGCATCATCTTTGAAAATATAAACACATAGAATGAAAATAATTTCTTTTAAGTATTATCTAAAAATATGTTGTACTATGGGTTCTTATTATTTCTTTCCTTTCAAACGAGTCTCCCAATAAATTAATTTCAGATGAAGACTATAGACAACGCATTATAGTGAAGGAGGGAGGGAGAGGGAGTGTGAGATACAGAAAAATCAAAATTACGGTCCACTTTCAAAAATATCAACATTACTTCAAAAACAACCGTATGATAGAGAAAATATTACTATTCTTGAAAATATTTCCACAAAATCTCTGGCATCTAAATTTAACTTCGAAATTATAAAAAAAAAATCTTTTTATAGTTTAGAAGTTTAAGAAAACATAAGTTCAGCTAAGCCGATTAAAAGAAAGACAACTACTTACTAAAATAAATCAATAGAAAAATAACCAAAAAAAAAAATAATAATAATAAATAAATAAATAAATAAAATAAAATAAGTAAAATCTTCAAAAGAAAAGTCTCTTAAGAAAATATAACATACAACATATACTCCTATTGATTCCATACAAACACTCATTTTAAGAAAGGTTGAAAAATGAAAAGCAAACATTGTTTATCGATTCTATTCTCATTTTATATATACTTGATGTATCATATTCTATACATATTTTTCATAAACGAATCAGAATTTAATAACAAAAATACACACATTTGACCAAAGAATCGAAAATGCATTGCACGAAAAATTCAAAAAGTTTCAAAATCTTTACTTGCAATTTATTTACTATACGAAAATATAGCAATGTATTTCTCCGCAAAATTTAAACACTTACTTAGCGAAAAATATTTACACTACTTTAAAATAATCCTGACCCAGAAACATTTATAAAATATGGTTAAAGTATATATGAATGTGATTATATCATATGAGTGAACTATGACTAAAAAAAATTAGGTTATGCAAATCATTTTTGTGAATTTCAAAATTTTATCTATTTAGATTTTTTATAATTTAATTAGGTTATGTTCATCATTTGAACAACATTTTTATCTAATACTTAAAAAATAAAGAATTTAAATTTTTGTTAAAATTTTTTAAAAATTGTGATGATATATCATAAAATAGAAGAGATCATACTTAAAAGTTAAGAGTGCCGAATACCCTGTCTATTGGTTAGATTACGGATGGGGAGGACATGGGTTCGAATCCTGGCTCGGGTGTGGATGTACTTTTCCTTTCTCTGTGTTTGTCCTTTCCTTAGATGATGGATGAATAAATGTGGACCACCCTATAAACTTGTTTGTGGTGGTGTGACGTGGGTAATGCTACTCGTCTCCGTGACTTGGTTCACAGGCGCCCACCGGGTAATGCTAAATGTGTAGCGATTTCCGGCCTTGTTGTGGCAAAGGGTTGATCACCCAATGCCCACCGTAAAAAAAAAAGATTAAGAGTAGTGTTAATTGAACTCTCAGTATAATTATATAAACAAAAGAAATATATAAATATCTTCACTTGAAAGAATCAGAATTCTAAGTTACCGTTTTAATTAATAGAATTCTTTAGTGATAATTTTGAAGAAAAATAAAATATTCTGTAAGTAACATATTTTCAATCTAATGTATAATAATTTCCTTCATCATTTAAACGTACGCTCATCAAAAAAGGAAAATGTAACCGAAATTATTAAAATGATAATTATTTCATAATTAATCGTGCACATCCGGAAATAAAATTCAATTAATTTTTATTTATCCCGAATTTTACTTCATATTTTCTTCATATATGAAAATGTATTTAAATTCAGACGCTATAATTTCTTATTATATGTCTCCTTAAAAGGTTAATGTTTATTCTTTAAACAAATATGTAAAAATTATTGAAGTGAAACTATTAAATTTTGTAAATTTACATTCTAAGAAAATATTTTAATTTAAAAAACATTTAAATCGTCCTTGCTGATAAACTAACCATAAAGTGGATGTTATGATTTATTGCTTGCATAAATAATCAATTATTAATATTTAATGTGATTTACATGCTATATGAAATAAATTTATCTTTACTGAATGATTAATAAGAACTTATTTCTTAATAGCGGTATCAAGAGAGACAAATCTCCAATAATATATAAAATAACCCATCCCACAGATATTGTCCAACATTTCAGCTGCTCACTGAAGAGCTAATGCCACTGACAAATTGACTTGTTTTTGATAAATGGACAAAATTGTCTATTCAGCATTACTGGTGAAAACGATTATTTGCTTCACTCACAGACCAATTGTAAGTAAAATAAAGTGACGTACACATGATCTCAACTGTAACGAAAGAAACAACCACTTTATGGTTAAAAAAGTAAAAGAAAAAAATGTATATCAATTTACTATTCCAATTATTAGATGGATTGTTGGTCGTTCAACGGTCATCTTTTTTCGTACATAAAGGGTAAGTAAACCGGGACTTACGGTTTAATGTGGATTCAGAACTACTACAAACGTCCATGTCCAAGATGGGATTCGAACCCATGAATTGTTGAATAGAAATCAAGTGTGCTAACTATTTGACTATTACCTCGTCTTAAGTATTGGATGATAAGACCTCAGAGGTTGCAAAAGCAAATAGTATATGCATGAAATTACGTATTAAGTGTCTATATGAATATGTATTAGTAATTATAATTTCAGTATTGTTTAGACATTCTGATGAAATTCTCCTTATGCGTAGACAAATACTTACAGTCAATGCAGTTTTGCCATTTCAAAAAAAAGTTGAGAAGCATTTGTTTCTCAATACAACCTGAAAAAGTTATATATATATATATATATATATATATATATTAAAAATATTTTAATTACAAGAGAAAGTCATGTATTTATATTAAAGAAAGTACAGGGTTACCTGTAAGCAAAATTTTTACTTTTAACTAAAGGTTAGTATTCAAAAGTAACTGAGAATTTCAAAAACGCGAAAAGCGTCATTGTACAACGGTTAATCACGAAGTAATTTATTTCCCAGCAAGAGTAAAAAATATGTTTCATTTATTGATTTTTTGTTAATGTATTTTTGGTCAACTACAAATTTTGTTCAAAATAAACGGATTCATTTAAAGAATAAAACACTGAAATTATAAAAATTGAAATTATTTAAATAAATTAAATGTGTAAAACGTAAAGTAAAGATATTCATATGTATCAGAAAGTTTAAAAAAATAAATTATATATGCCATATTTTTTTCTTAAAAAAATATTTCGATAAAAATCGTCAATTGATCCCATAGAAGTAAATGATTGCTTCCATTTCTAAATAAATGAACTCCACCAGAATTTAATAAAATTTTAACATCAAAACTATATATAATACAAAACTGAATATATATTTAAAACAAATTTCTCTTATAAATATTAAAATACCGCCAAAACTTTAAAAAATTAAAATCTAGCATTGTTATTTAAAGTTAACGTATTTTTTTAAGCATTTTGTTTCATGGAATTAATCGATTTGACATTCAAATGATCAAATCGGAACCAGAAGCATGGGTTATCATAAAAGGTATTTGATATTTGTTGTTCTCTTGTGTCAGCTTCAGGCTGGCAGCATGGGATACTCCTACACTTTTCCAACTGAACCGTAATTTGGTGTGAATTCCGACCTTTTATGTACACACATGCCACAGATACTCGTTTATAGGGTAGGCAACCATTTATACAGGGAAAAGACAAAGGCAAGAGAGCGAAAGTACATGCATGCTCGAACCGGGATTTGAACACAGGACCTCCCCATTTGCAGTCAGGCATGCTGACCACTGGGTTGGGTAGGTGGTATCTGATATTTAGTTGTTGGGTTGGGTTTTATGGCGCAAGGTCCAAAATTGGACAAGCTGCGCCATTTGATATTTTGATTTTTTTTATAAAATCATTTGAAAAAGATCTTGATGAATCCTCTTTTCTTTGAGTAATTATCCTAAGAGCAACTGGTGAAAACTTTTAAATAATTAAAAAGTTATACAAGAAATAAAGTTGTTTAAAAATAATTTTTCTATATACCATCAGGAAACTATTAAATTTTTTTTTTAACTTATTTATCGACAAATGAATATTTTATATCTCATTTATACAAAGATTTTGATCTTAACAACAAAAATATCAAATTATGGTCTCGCTATTTTTAAAACTATATGTTAACCTAATTAATAACTTGGAAATGCTTTACGATGTCTTTAGATAATAATAAGAAATACTATTGATTTAGATTATATCAAATGAAATAGACATTGGATAACGTTAAATTGTACACTCGCGTCCAAAAGTAAAGTCTTCTTCTGCTTTTTTATAATCCCCTGATCTGGATGACATCAGGTCCATGAGTGCCTCCGCCCTCAACCCCTCAAGGACCGCACCAGGGTCACTCCGCGAAAAGCCAATACATTTTAGTAAATATTCGGAACTGACATCTTCAGTGTTGCATTTTATGCAACTTTTTTTTTTCCTGGGAAAATCTTAGAGTGAGCCAGACAGTCTTGTCTAGGCTTAAATACCAAGATGACTGTATTTGAGCCTAGACAAGACTGTCTGGTCATGCCTTTCACCACCAAAGCTCTAGAGTCACAGTACCAAGGATGAAAGGGCGGTATTTTCCAAGATGAACTGACTAGAGCCCTACTCCTGGAATAAATTTCCCAGAAAGTCAAAGGCTCAGTAGGCACAGAGGTAGAAATGATCCTTTTTAAAAACGTGAGGGAAAGGGTTTCTGTTGGTATTACTACCCTGAGCAAGGTAGAAGTCCGACTTTGCTGTGGTCACCTGCTTAGCGTTAGCCGGATACAATGGAATGGCCTTCACGCCTTGGGCAACCCTGCCAGGAGAAATCTCCGGACATACATCACCCATTTCCTCCAGGGACACCCCTTCGCCAAAAATTAAACTTACAAACATTTTTATGTTTCGACAAGAAAATAAATCTAATGATTTGGCATTTTCTTACTTAATGTTGTAAAGCAACCAATAGTCACAAAAATATTTCATTAACAGTTTAATAAAGGAAATTCAGGTGAGAGCAATGCTAATCACAAAACAAACAAAAAAAGACTATGTAGTCACATTTTTAAAAACCAATTTAAACTGTCAAAAAGGCAATGGCAGCCAAGTTGGTTAGAACGCCAGTCTCGCAATCGCAAGGTTCTGGGTTTGATTCTCCGTCGACTAAAGACCATCGCGTTCACTATGACGACTGATGCACGCAAAATATGTCGTGGTTGCAATGTCCTCCATGTTCCCAATCCAAATTAATGTCTCTGAGCGTGGTAGGAGCCAGGCCTTGGGTTTTCTCTGGCTTCCTATCTCTAAATTCGAAGTTCCAGAAGGTGCTGCAACCTATGAGCCAAAACGTATTTCCCTCCTTTTGAGAGGGTGCTCTGTTCAAAAACGGAAGGCTCTCTTTCTGACTTCATTCGCCTAGTCTCAAACGAGCGGTCTTGGTTCCGCCAAGTGTCATAAGTAACAACAACAAACCGACAGAATCAACGATTAACATGAATAACAAAAAGTCAAACTTTTTCGTGTCTTATTCATTCTTAAAAAAGGTCAATATGCAGAATACGATCTATAACGTGATCTGCATTTAAAAATATTTCATTTATATTCAGAAATATATAACTTACAAAAAAGCAAACTATTCTATTTTAAATATTTATGAAAATTTAAATATCTCCCATTTTTAAAAGAAAAGTGTAATTTAATATCACAAAATTTTAAAATGGTTATTTACCTGCGTGCATTTTTTGTTATAATCTATTGTTTTCGAAAAAAAATTTATTTTTGTCAACTTAACCCTTCTTTGCATAATGGTGGAAATTTCCATCATAACCTATGATGCCCAAAAATTATATAAAACAACAAGTTCACTTTAAGTTGATCGTGTTTGGATACCTTTTTAATGTCCATTGCATAAAAAGAAACATAGCTGTCAAAAATAAACAAGTGTCATTATCAGTGAAACGAGCTTAAAGTTGTCTCATTTCGCTGTTTGTTGTAGTTGCAATAAACGTATGATTTCGTTTATAATTTTGATTTATTGTATTAGAGTTTCTATTGCTAAAAAATTGAAAATGAGTGGAAGAAAGGCTTGTAACACGTGTTTCTGTTATTTTCCTCTTTTATTTCTATTTAGTACTAAGCTAATGATCTAACTTTGGATGATGATGGAAATTTTTAGCATATTGTTTTTTGCTAAATTTATACTATAAATATATACTAAGATTTTTTTAACCATTTTTCCTTTAATTATGAACATGAACTATATCAACTTGATTTATTTCACCAATAAAGAAAAAATCATGCAAAGAAGGGTTAATTTTTATTAATGTCAATTTCATTTAATTTTCATATTTAAGTGATTTGCAACACAGTATTTATTTCACTGCTTAAATTTCTTTACAATATTAAACTTGCTAGCTGATATAAAGTACTAATTTAAGATAGTCTGAATAAAATTAAAATATGAAAAATGTATCAAAAGCCTAAATATACAATTTTCAAATACAAAAATTCATTTATTTCTTCCTCTTATTGGCAATGAGGAAGAAACAAATGAAGTTGCAAGATACCGATAGAGTGCTACATTGCGGCATTTTGCAATAAATATTCTTGAGCTATTGTTTCTAGTTACGCGAAGAGTTTAACAAATTCAAGAAAGTTGCAACAAACGAATTTCAAACTCAAGATAATTGCAACAAACGAATGTAACGAAATTTAAAATATGAATGTCATATAGAGATAAATAGAAATCTAAGATATTAATAAATCTCATTTCATTTTAATGTGCATGACTTTCTGCAATTAATAACTAATATGAAAGAGCTAAAAAA
>JAPDSC010066940.1:0-37768 GCA_026290005.1 Latrodectus geometricus
ATTATTTAATTACTTGTTAAATTGACTTCAAAAATTCATTTGTCATTTTGAAGGCTCTTTGCATATATTTTTGACAATTTTGATATAGTAAGCAGAAAAAACTGTATTCATATTTTGTGTTTTTAAAATTCAATTTGATAATCTTTATTCCTAATTATCATTCTCTTAATAATTTGCATTTTAAGGATATTTTTGTAATATTAGAGGTGTTTTCTTTTATTCCTCTTGTGAATGGCTTAAGTCCTTAAAGTAGTTAGTTGTATTTTGGATATAGATTTTAAATGCCCAAAAATCCACTGAAAGATTTAGCATAAATATCAATGAAAATTATATTTTTAATTCTCCTTTCTTCCATCCCCCCCCCTATAAAAAATATTGATGTGTGAATGTTTATTTAGTCTTGATGTAGTTCAACAAATTGACTGCCTTGTTTATAAAGATTTCGAATTTTACATTTAAATATTGGAATTAAAATATGTTGATGGTATTTAATATTGATTTTGGCTTATTTTTGTCTACATTCTTTACTTTTATCTCACCTTTGTGTATTAGTCGAGTACTTCCGGATAGGATGGCTCTCCATCATTTATGTTACCTTCGTGTAAAAATAGTGACTGTCAAATCTATTAGAAAAACTTTCTTTTGATTCATTCAACTATGTACAATTTTTTGTCTTCTTTTATTGTAATAAATTATCTTTTTTTTGTTGCAATTATTTAAATAGACCTAATCTTCATTTATTGCTATGATATCTTTCTCCTGATAAATGTTCTTTATAAAAGATTTTGCATCAAGTTCTACTGTTATAGATATAATGCTGATTATAAATAAAACTTCCAAGTATATTGTTTTTGCAGAAGATTTTTTCTTGTGGCAAAATAAAAAAGGTGTCTAAAAAAGGTTTGAACAACCTCAATATTTGATAATATATGTTTGTTTCTTCTTTTCCATTACTAGGATATTTTTAATAATGAATATTTTTGTTAAAAAAATAGGTTGTTTCAACCATTGAAATTAAATGTATTAGTAACCATTATTTTTTAGAATAATTATTTAATTTCCATCCAAACTAAACACAAATTTATATTAAATATTGTAGTTTCTTAAAATATAAAATTTTGTAAATGTCCTTAACGAAAAATTTTGTTTTTTATTATAATTATGTTTTCTGGTTTTGTTTTACTAATTTTATATTATGTTTCTTTCATTAAACTAATTTATTTTAAATTCATATCTTTCATGTTTCTGTTTAATCATTTATTTCCTATTATTATTATTAGAGCTTCTGGCTTAGTATATACTGCTATAGATAAAGAATCTGGTGAAAAAGTTGCTATCAAGACAATGGATATTAATCAACAACCTCAGAAGGATCTTATTATTACCGAAATCAAAGTGATGCAACAAAATAAGTAAGTTGAATGTGTAAATATTTTTCTCTTGTGTCATTTTAGAAATAAAATTTATGCATGTTTGGTATTGTGATGTTCAGAATAGCTGAGAAAATTAAATAACATTTGTTGGACAACATAATTTATTTACAAATACAAATTTTAAAATCAAAACAACTTGGACCTTTCCACTCCTACAAAGTGTAGCCACCATGAACCTCTCTGCCACATCTCAGTCTTTCCATAAAAATGTGGCAATCTCTCTTGAAAGAGAGGCAAACCACGCCACACAATTTGTTGATCACCAAACAAGTACCAGTTACTACAGTTCTTCAAAATTAATGTTACATTTCCGAATTAATCATCAATCTGAAAACTCTAAATCAAATGACTATTTGATCAACATATATAATTTATACATAATGCATATAAATGGAAATTCTAAAAGTTTCAATTAAGATAAATGTTTAAACGAAATAATATACATGTATATTGTGTTATAGTGTATAAACAGATGCACATAATTTGTTTTTATGAACATATTTTGTCACATTACAAAAGAAAATTAAGAAATAGTTATATATAATTAAGAAACATTAATATTTCAAACATTTAATTAGAAAATTTAAGTTTACCAAGGACTATACTTCAAATTACAAATATTCCTTTTTTTTATTACCTATCCCTACTCTGCCAATAAACAAATAAAATCATAAAATTTTTCATACACCCAAATATATATATATATGAAATTATTTAAAAATCATCATACATGAATAAATGTTCAAATGTCACTGGTCATCAATTTAGATAAAGTATTTGCATTGGAAAAATTTCTTCCCAGGCAGTTAATGATTTCTATGTTGTATTTTTGTAAAGGTGAAGCCCACTGTTGAATCTTTAACATTTGCGCCCCCATACATCAAGGCAATGGCATTTTCCGTGGGAAAATTATCTCGTTATGTCACAGCATTCAAAGCTCTGTAGTCTACACAGTCAAATATTTCTGTATTTTCTTACACAAACTACTATTACCATGATCTCATGATTGTTTTACAGTGTGAGTTGTGTTGCTTTCCTCTACCTGTCTTAACTTCCTTAAACCTTCCATTTCTTTATCAACTTTGTCTTCCAAAGCGTCAGGGATTTTATAAATGTAAGGTTTCTTGCTTTGTACATTTGATACTTGTCTTATCTTGTGTGGTTCCAAATTGGCTATTTTTAATTTTCCAATAAATAATCCATCATTTTGCTGGATGAAAGAAACTAATTTATTCCTCTGTAAGGGATTGAAAATTTCTCTTATTTCTAAGGATTTGAAATAGATTTGAGAATTCTTTGCCAGGTACAGTTATAATTTCTCTGAATTCTTCATTTTCAAATATTACTTCAATTACATTAACACTAACTTTAAATTTTCTCATCTTACTTGAATGGACATGTTTTATCTTTTCAACTGGATATTTCATTTCGTAAGAATAAAGTGGATAGTGACCTGCAATCTCACCTGGACCTGTCCAATGTGCATAGAACTTGTTGTTTGAATCTGAAATAACTAAGTGAACTTGCTCTCCAGTAAAAATTTCAACACTGACCTTAATTAAAATATTTGCCATATTTCTGTTTGTCATTTCCAATTAAGATGGTGTGTTCTGAAGCTAGTTCTAATGTTATCTTTAATTCTTGGAGGTATCAACTTCTGATTCACTTAAATTATTTGGTATAGGAATTTCTCCTGACCACAATGACTTCAGCACTGCTAGAAGACCTCTTGGTTGTCTTTTGTACTTCAGTTGAAAAGGTGAAACACCAGTAGTACAATGCTTTTCCTATTTGAAACTTCTCTATATGAAAAAGTAAATATGGTATATGTTTATTCCACTTTATGCTCATCAGTTCTAACGATGTGATGTAACACTTATTTAAGAACTTTATTCTATCTTTTCACTAATATATTTATAGCACTGTAAAAGGTGGCAATTCTCCATCTATCTCTGCTTCAGTTTCAACAGCTAGACTCCGTAAATTTTCTCTTTTCAGAATGTCTCCTGAAAAATTGTCTCTGGAACAGTTGTTTTCTTTTGAAAGATTAATAGTGTGTTGATTAATAAATAATTCATATGCTTCTATATATAATGTTTTCAAACAAGACATATTTATCTCTTACTGCAATTAAAGTATCTACAAAGTTAAATAAATTGTTTTCAGAGTTTTTGTAATATATATAGGCGTATGACAGACTTTCTCTTCAATTGGGTTTTAAAATGCTGGGTTAATATTACTTTACCACCTTCTCGATCTTCTAAGTTTTGAGCTAATGATGAGCAAACTATACAGGTTTGAGTCACAGAGTCTATAATAGCTGCCATTTAAAGTTAATTAAAACATAAACTTTTTGCAGCAATTGGATATTAGTTTTTTCTGATTCAGTTCATAGATGATTTGAGTCATCTTTATCTACTACAGCAGCTTCTTTTGGTTATCTATTTTTATATCTCAGAGTTACAAAATACACTTTTTTATTTTTAGCAGTATTTTCTTTTCTGAGCAATCTCTTGCAATGTATTTATAGTTTCCACAAATGTAACATCCTTTTCATTTCTGATAAATCCTTGTTTCGCATATTCTCATCTCATGGGGTGGGTAAATGTATTTATCTTGCATATATGTTGAATTCCTAAACTTTTAATATTTCAGATTTTGCAAATTTTTTGTCTTGCTTCAAAGTAAACATCTCATTTTTTGCTAGTTCTTGTTGTTTCAACCATTGGTTTCCTTTGCATATGGCTATATGAAAAATTGTTTCTCAATCTAAGGTAGGCCGCAAACTCGGTAGACCATCCGATGGAAGACACCGTCCGATGGAGACCGTAGGTATACAAACCCCGTCTTATGGAGGTCTTAGTGTGACGTAGTAATGACGTTGTAATCTGACGTCATGGATATTTTAAACCAATGAGAGTTTGTTTACATTCTTATTGTTTACATTCCGGTTCCATTTCCGATTGCAATAATAAAAAAAATATTATTACCTCTATAAAGATTTATAATTAACTTCTCCTCTTCAAATGTAAACTTGTAATAACTTGTACTCTCGATATCAACGTGGTATATTTTTCTTGCGGAAATAGAAATTAGCTTTGTCTCGCAGAAAGTTGCCAGATATTTCAAACCAGCTCGATATCCAGATTTGTCTCGCGCTCCGCCCATTTTTTGACGTAGGTAAGATTTTTGTGACGTCATTTCGCCTCATGTGAATCTCGCGAGATCTTCGGCTTGTCTCTCGATACATGTCTCATGCGATCATCTACGAATTTGCGGCCTGCCTAATGTTTGGAACTGTTAAGTGGAGATGATTATTTCTTTTAATGTTTCAAAGCCTTCTACTTCTCTTGATTTACAATAATAGTCTCGTGTTGCTGTTAATTGTTAAGCAAATTAAATATGTGATTTTCCAGAATAATGTTTTGCATTTTTAAAAGTTTTTAGACATCTTAAGGGTAGTAATTTAATACTTTTAGAATTTAAAAAAAAAAATTTTTTTAACTAAACAAAAACATTTGCCACTCTCTAATTTCTCTAATTATTCTGCCTTGAATTTTTCCAGAACTTTCTTGTGTTTGAATGCTCTTTTCATTGAGTCGAAAAATATATTTCGAGATTCTGCTCTTTCCTTTATTAGTATTATCAACCTTTCTATTCCTTTAATCAACTTGCTGAGAGAAATTTTAATTTTACTTCAAGTGTTCTGAATTGACATTGTCATTGGCTTTGTGCTTCCTATGTTTTGAGTCACTTGAATCTTTGCTAAATCTAATTCGTATTTTCTCTCTCTAATCTTAATTTCTTTTTTTCCTTTTCTTGTTCTATATAGTAGAAATCAAAATTTCTTTTACAAAATCAGCATCTTTAGTGTACTCTTTACTATTCTGTTTGTATTTCAGTTCAACCAATTTCAGATTGGAAGTTGCTTCTTCACCGATTTCCACCAAGACTGTTACTAAGTCTTCCTTCTTCACGCTTTCGAACATTTTCTTGTTTTTAGCTTTTTCCACTTCAGATTGGCAATTTTACTTTTCTTTCTGTAATTTGAATTTTCCATGTGTGAGTCATTTCATTCTTCTCTGCTCTGGTTTTCAAAATAGAGTATGTTGTAATGTGCAGAATGGCTGAGAAAATTAAATAACACCATTAGCTGAATATGATGACATTTAATTTATTTACAAAAATAAATTTTAAAAACAAAACTCAGCATTTTGCTCCTACAAAGTGTATTACTGAGAACATCTTAGTATCTCAATCTCTCCACAAAAATATGGCAACCCCTCTTGAAAAAATAGGCGAACCATGCCAAGTGCTGTTTGTTGATTACTAAATAGTTGCCAGATACGACTACCATGCTTTTCCTATTTCAATTAACATTATTAAATTTCTAAATACTTTATTTTGAGTATTCTATTTCTGTAAAATATGTTAAATTTCTAGAATAATAGTTAAATGATATTATTTTGAATATAGCAGCTGCATATATTATGTGTATATTTTCCATTTTTTAGTTATCTTTGTAAACATTTGAAATACCTTCTAAATTTCTGTAACATATACTTACAAAAATATTTATAAGGAAATTTGAAATAAAGATTATTTTATCAATTTTGTTGTTTTTTCAGCTATGTGATCATTTTTAGAAAACCTTTTTTCAAATTAATTGAAAAAAATGTATTAAAATAATGAATTATTTATAAAAGATAATAAAATAATAGTACTTGACTAATTTGCAAAGTCATTTTAATAAATTAGTAATTAGTGGATTAAATTACCAGGATTGATAGAGGAAATCAGTTTTTGGTGCATGGAATCATTTAAACATGATTTATTGTACTTAGGTTTACTAAATATGTTTTAGTAAATACTAATGTGACAAGATGCAACATTTCTGAGGTTTAGTGATGAAATTGGTACTTCTGCTACAACTATTGCAGAAAGTGCATTTGAAATATCTAAAAAAATTTGTAATTTCTGATATATTTGCTAGCAGAAAAAGACTGCGGGAATTGAATCATCAGTGATTGTAGAATCTTTTCATTAGATAGTTGTATAACACTGGGTTAAGTTGAATATGTGTTTAGAACCATAAAACCTGTAAATCAAATCTATGCACCTTCCCAGAAACACAAGTCATCTCATTTGATAATGAGAATCCAAAGGTGTATATTTATTTGAGATGTTCAAATTTCCAGCTGAAGTTGAGAAATTTGAACATCTCATATAAGGGTATACTGTTGTTTCTTACTCAAATTGTTTTCTTGACTGAACTGTCTTCTATAGTATCTTACTGTATTTTTTAAATATGGTTTCCTGTTGTTAAATGTTAAAGAATTTTTTAAGCTTTATTCTTAATGCTTGAATTTTATGCATTTGAAAGCATGATATTTGTTGTCCTCCAAAAATAAAATTGCTCTAAACAGTTAAAAGTAATTGCTTATTTACTCTTTTATTTCTAGACACCCAAATTTGGTTAATTTTGTCGAAAGTTACCTTGTTGAGGATTCTTTATGGGTGGTCATGGAATATCTGGAAGGTGGTCCTTTGACTGATGTTGTTATGGAAGTCCTCATGCAAGAGAGCCAAATAGCTGCTGTTTGTAGAGAAACTTTGCGTGCCATTGCCTTTCTTCATTCCAGAGGGATTATTCATCGAGATATAAAAAGTGACAATGTTCTACTTGGTATGGATGGAACAGTTAAAGTTACTGATTTTGGATTCTGTGCCCAAATATCACCTGAAGAGAAACGACAGACTGTTGTGGGTACACCATACTGGATGGCACCCGAAGTTGTCACTCGTAAACAATATGGGAACAAAATTGACATTTGGAGCTTGGGTATAATGGTTATTGAAATGATCGATGGCGAACCTCCATATCTGAATGAAACTCCTTTAAAAGCTCTGTATCTCATTGCTACCACTGGAAAGCCAAAATTGAAAGATAGGGCAAAACTTTCGCCAGAACTAAGCAATTTCCTAGATAGGTGCCTTGAAGTGGATGTAGAAAAGCGAGCTTCTGCTGCTGAACTCCTTGAGCATCCCTTTCTATCAAAAGCTGGCAGTCTTTCATCAATGACCCCTTTGATAAGAGCAGCAAGAGTTATATTGAAAAAATAAACTGATTCTTGTGATAAAAAAAAAACTGAAAAGAAAAATATTTTCTTACTCCATCTACTATCTTCCTGTCACAGTATTGCAAACAGACTAGTCAAAGGAATTTAGTTGTATATTTATTGTGTGTTCTATGCTTGAAAGCTCAGATTTAAATTATGTTTACATTTGACTGCATACCTCCTTAACTAAGATTGCATGATTGCTCAAAATGGACTAAATATTAGTTTAAAATTTGAATGAATGTTACAGGAGTTAACTGAGAACTTTTGCCTCAGTGGTGTCTAAAAATTGTTTTTAGATTATGAAACAAAATTGCTATAGAATTTATCAATTGCAAATAAAATTAATTTTTAATTATTATATTTTATTTCAAATTATTCTTATATTTTTTTAATCATGTAATTTTCTTAATGATTATTTTTATTTTTTATGCATTTTTTATCATGCTAAAATTTGTTTTGTTATTTATTAAGCATTATAATAGGAAGTATGCAGTCTTTGACATTCTTTCAATATGTAATGCACAATTTTATAGATTTTTGGACCAAATGTATGTGTGACACTTATCAAAATTTTATAAATTCTTTTTATATAAATTATAAATATTTATTCATTATGTGAAATTATTGTGATAACTAACATTAATTTATTTTTTTAAAAAATGCAGTAGACAAAGATTTTTTAATTGTTTAAATGGTTTTATCTTAATTAATTATGTATTGTTAAAAATGCTTTTAATTTACAATTTTCTTGATTTTTTAAAAATTTGAATGTGAATATCATCAAATTTAGTGTCAAGTTTTTATATTTTCCTTATTACAGGAAAATTTAATCACTTTTAATATAAAATAATTTATTTATGTACTCATAGTTAAATGCTTTAAAACTTAAATAATTAGAATGTATGTGCATTTATAAAACATTTCTATGTTTATTAACTTTATATTTTACCATTTTTAAGCATTTGCGTTTTTGAAAATTCTTAATTAATCATTGATTAATTAACTTCCTTGGTATATATTTTCATCAATTCCCATTATACATTTATTCATTGAAATCACTTAAATGCATTTTCAACCATTGCAGATTTTATAATACAAAAGTATTTGCAAAAAAAAAAAAAAAAAAAAAAAAAATACCTTATTTTTTCATTAAAGAAAATATGCATTGAAGTCAATCTTATATCCTATTTTATGTTTCTAATAAATGATCTCTTTTCTTCAGGAATATTTATTATATAAATCATCTTGTAAGCTTATGTTCATAAAGTGCCTTTAACCTTTATATAATAAATGTATAAAATATATTTTTTATCTGTTTACTTGTATAAATAAATGCTGCCTATCTTTAAATTATCGATATGAAAGGTAAACATATACCGTATATATATAAACAGATGTGGTTTAATATGGTTAGATATGTAAGTTTTTGTGAAGTGAATATCTCAGAATATATCTGCAAAAATACTGATCATATGAATTTTGAAATATATAAAATATTTATGTGAAATTCATATAAAAGTAGAATTATTTATTAAATTAATTATAATTTAACTGATTCTTTTTTTCCATTATAATTGATAAATGTTGCTTTTATTAAACTTAAAAAATTATTGCAAAGTCAATATTAATTTTCTTATTTCTGATAATTTATTTAAAAATTTTTATCTTTTTTCTTTATGTCTAAAATTTATATACTTGTAAAAAATAATCTAAGACTTACTATACTTAATTTTTAAATTGAAACATTATTTATATATAAAGTTGTAATTAAAAGTTAATTTTATAACAACATTTAAGATCAAAATATGTTTTTAAATAATGTTGGGTATTTGTTCAATTTTAACACAGTTGATTTTGAATTACTCTTTTTATGCTTTTAACATTTTAAACAATTCCTTTCAATAGACAAAATTATTCATTTAATTTTTTGAAAGTATAAGAAAGTGAATATTATAAATCCTTATGAATATCAAAAATATATCTAATTATTGTACACTAAAAAGATTAAATGAATTCAATGCAAAATATGTAGAATATTGTACAGTATTTACTATTGCCAAAATTTTTATTATTATTTCAAATGTTCTCAATGAAATATATTTACATTTACTTAAAAAACCAAATTGTTGAGCTTATGGGTTTGACTTCCACCTGGAATGTGAATGTTCATAATGATTTAGAATCCACCTTAAAGTGTGGGTCTTAATCCAATTAGCTATCTTATACAAAAAGTGACCTTGGAATGATAAGTAAACCTAATTAAATTGCTTGTGTGTTCAATATATTTTTACTAAATACTTAGACTGTATAATCTAATATCCTGTTTATGAGTAGCTTAAATAAAAATGATGGTTTTTCTGCAATTCTAATATAAAATGGAATAAATCTCAGGTATGATGTAAAGTTGGTATATTAGAAGAAAATAAATTTATCCTCAAAATAAATCAGTTGTATATATAATGTGTGAAAGAGATAAATTATATCATATATACACACATTTCAAAAAAAAAAAATTTTTTTTTCATGATTTTATTTCAACTATCATTTTATTGATTTATTAATCAAGTTAATTATCTTTTTAAAACAAGATATTATAAATTCATTTATTATTTATATTTAGAATAATTATTTCCGTTTTCATGTGTTCAAGATTTAAATAGCTTTTCAGTGAGTTATTTTAATTGCAGTCTCTAGAAAACTATTTTTAGCTTGGCTAATAATTATTATATCTTGTCAAGTATTACTAAAACTTGTAAAATACAGTATATTATAGAGGAAAAAATAGTATAATTTGGAATGCTAATTTATTTCTAAAGATAGCATTTGTAGTAAAATATCTTTCCTTTATTTAAAATGTATTTAGCTTTACAATAGTGTATTAGTCAATATGAAATGTGCAATTGCTTGTAATAATATTTTTTTTTAATAATCAAGACTTGATTTTATTGTAATAATCTGTTTAACATAAAATATATAATTGATCATAGAAATTTTATTTGTAAGGAAAGAAAATGTAAGGATTGCATTTATTTATAAAAAATAAAACTCTTAAATAATTTAAACTGCTTAACCCTTTAACGCGTGGTGGTCGCGCCGTGAAACCACCAATTTTCAAATTTTTTTCTTAATTCCTTTTCACGATTTTTCACTTAAATTTTATAGATTTATTATCTTTTACTTTCAATTAACACTAGCAGATGGCAGCACCAAACAATTTCATTTCAGAATCCTTCGATTATGGCGTTATTTAATGTTCATTTTTAACAACACAAATTAACCTACTTTTTAAATATAAATAATGATAAATATCAGAAATTTTTTCTTCCTATATCGTCATGTCTGTCATAAACAATATAAATGCAGCAGTAATTTGAACTAGATACGTAAAAAACTTTCCTTTTTGAAGGAAATTCCTGGTGGTTGCACCGTGCAACCACCGCGCAGCTAGAACACATGACTTACGTGAAGAGCAGACTATGTAAACATGGCCGGCGCTCACTGGCTGTCAAAGGACGGAGTATTTATTACGTGTGGGAAACATAGTGTTTAGGAATGTGGGAGAGGGGGATTTGAAACATAGGGTCATTTTACTTGTAAACAACATGTGCACTTTATATCCCCAGTGAACACGTGCTTTCGCTATTTCTGTTTCAGAAAGACTTTCAGTTTCAGATTTTTCTTTGCTTTGAATGTTGCGTTTGCTCTCAGGCTAAAAATTTTTATTTAGTTGTATTTTATGTGTTTTAAATTCAATGTAAATATATATATATTTTTTATCGAAAATAGTATTTACGTAAAAGTTTTATTTAAATTTAAAATAATTAATAGCAATATATTTTAACTGTGTATAAATATTTTTTTCTACTGCTGAAATTGAAAATGCCTCGCAAAGGGCTAGGAGTAGCTGAGGCATTGGCTTTATTTGAAGAACTTCCTTCAGATCCAGAATCAGTGCAAGCCATGGCGGTGCGCATTTTGTAGCACAAAGGATAAACCTCATAGAACAAGATACATGTGTGAAACTTGCAATGTTGATTTATGCATGTATCAAAAAGATAAAATATGCTTTGAACAGTTTCACAAGAAATAACTTTTTTCTAATTAACATTTTAAAAAAACTGTACCTGCTAAATGTGCTAAATGAGGATTCTAAATTTAGTATCGACGTGTTTTCATAGCAACAAAATTATATAAATGCTTAATTTTTCATTTTTCCTACTTTTTACTTTGTAAAATATTGTAAAAAATGTGATATACTGCATTTTAAATACAAATAATCTAAGAAGTTTGCAATAATCATCATTTATTGAAAGCGCGCACGAAACAAGGTAAGTTTTTTTCTCCTACTAACTCAGTAAGTTTCAAGGTCCTAGACGCGCGGTGGTTGCGCCTTGCGACCACCACCCACAGATGAATGGGGAGATGTAGATTTTTTTAAATTCATATATTATTTGTCTGTGGGATCATAACATTAAATTTTTTGAGTTATTTTGCTTAAAATTTAAAAAAAAAATGTTGCGCGCGTCAAAGGGTTAAGTGAAAAAAGTATAATTGTTACTATAATAGTATTTAACAGTTCAAAAGAATATTTTTGAGGCAATTCTGTGGAAAAATAAAATATGTGTGCTAAATTTCTCATGTGTTTAAAACATTCATGTTCAATGAATTGTTTCAATTAAGGAATTATGTTGAATCAGATTTACTAATATTTTTCCTGCATTTTATTTACTTCATTAGTTTATATTCAGTCAATCTTCAACTTCCAATTTTCATAAAGTTTATAAAGCTAAATAAAGGAACATAAAAATCTAACTTTTTAAAATGCTACTTATTCAATTTCATAATTGCTTTTGCTAAATAACTTATTCCAATCATTAGTATAGTCAAAAGAACTTTTTTTTTGTGAGATAGTCATTCTATAAAATCTCCCTTTTATTTTATGTACTTATTTTGGATGCCAATCTTAACATACCTATATTTTCCAGTATTTTTGGCGTAAATACAAACTAATAATTACTGAATATATTTTAAACATTTAAATTTGTTTTCTGATTTTTTACATGTCAGTTGTCATATTCAGTAAGTGCTTGACCTATAAATGGAAAATATATATATATACAAAGTGTAGTACCTAAGATAAATTGTGCTTTCCTTTTATTTCAACTTAAATAATCAACATTTTATTTTGATTATTTAAATTCTAGAGTCAAAATGTTTCAAGAATTAACTAATTAATGGGTTTATATATTTGATCCCAGTTTTAGTATAAAAAATTACATATTAATATTTTTGATCATTCTCGATTTTCAATGCTTAAAACATTTTAAGAAATTCTGAATAAAAGTTGAGAGAGAAATATCTTCTTGGGTATTTAACCATTATATTCATTTTAAGCATTTATGATTTAAGCAAATTATTTACATCATGTTTCTTTTTATTATAAATTGTTCAAATTATACATTATAAACTAATTTATGTATGTGTTCAAGTGTACATAAATCATATTTAAAAATTTATTTCAAATACTTACTGTGATTTGTTATTTTTTAATGTATAATCAGTTCAATAAAATGCATTACATTGTCTTATATTTTATACATTACTCCTTTATTCAACTTAAAATTTTCCTTTTCACTTAGTAAAATCTTTAATTTATTTTTATAATTTAAATTATTAAATGACATTAATATATTATTTAAAATTAAATATTATAATTCTTGAATCTTAATTGCTTTTTAAAACTAAAATTGCAATAATGCATGTATATAATGTTAAGTGCAGTTAAATTTTCTTGAAAATTATACAACCACATCAAAGTTTGTAATAACTTATCCATTTAAATTATCATGAATTTTGTTCATATTTTTATAAAATTCTAATTTGGAGACATCTAGTCATTAAAAATCTTAATTTTGATTTATAAAATATTAAATTTGGAATTTTGTAGTAGTCATCTGTTATAATATAAACAAATGTGTCGAAAATTTAAATTTTTGAGAAGTAATTTACATTAAATGCTTGACATGTAAGTGCAAAATATATATATATTTACAAAATTACTTCAATTATATATTTTTTTAAGATTTAAATATTTTCATTTAATTCTTTAAGAAATAAAAAAAATTGAGATAATTTTGTAAATATTTATATTTCTTTGGAAGGAACAGAATGCATTCTTTTATGATATTTTGTGAAACAGTTCCTTTCAATTACTATTTGGTTTTTTAAGTTGAAACATTTATTTGCATCAAAATAATTTTATTTTATTTTAAATATATTTTTGTATAATATATAATTTTGTTATATTTCATGATAATGCTGAATGATTTGTACAAGTTTATTTTTATGAATGCATTAAATTGATGAAAGTGTATATTTATTACATATCTTTTTTTTTACAAAATGTATTCTAATTTTTTATCTTTAAAAAAAATTGTTGCATTCTCATTGCTGTTAGATTAAATTTAATAAATGTCTGCATTTTTAAATGCTTCAATTCATGATTCTGAAGTGTAATATGATATATTACTTTTGTCTAATTCTGTCAAAATAAGATTTGAAATCAAAGCATATCTTTTTTTAAAAATTGTTTTGTGTGAAATAATTTAATAAAATGCTTTATAAATTAAAATTTGTTTTCTTTTTAAATAAAATAAATGAATGTCATGATGAACTATTAAATTATGAACATGAATAATTTATGTTAACATTAAAAACAATGTTTTTAACAGTAAACTTATAAAATTTTTATTCATAAAGTGGGTCATTAGGAATGATGGAATGTGATTTTTTAAAACTAATCAATCTTCATACATGCAAAAAAATTCTGCTCGATAAATGATTACTAAATTGTGTGTAAAATGTCCTTTTTACTACTTAAGCTTTTTTAATTCTTGATTTTTCATTAAGAGTTTGGTTTTTGAACTTCTATAATTCAATTCTCGGTCATATACCATTATTCATCAGTTTTTATAGTCTAATAAAACTGTTTAGTATATATTTGAATTTTGAAACACATTAGCAAGGTATTATTTATTAATTCTGAAATCTTGAAATTCGATAAAGATAAAATGAATCTAATTGTGTATAGTTAATAATAAAAATGAGTGATTGCATAATTTATATATACATAAAATCTAGTTTCCCAGAACCATAAAATAAATTTTATAAAATATAATTGTAATTTATTATATAAAATATTTAAAAAAAAAATTTTGTTCTGCTTGTTTATCAATATGAGCATATTGATTTCAATTAGTTTCTTCCTTACACGGTGAATTCCAATATTATTAAGTTAGTTGGATATACCACAATCCTAACTAATTTGCAAAGTTAGTTAGGATTGCAATATATCCAACTAATTTAATAATCCTATATGAATAATGGAAAAAATGTGTAGAATTTTTAAAATTCTTAAAAGTATTCAAAACACTTTCCTGTTTTCAAACAATAGTCACTTTAGAAAGCTTTGAATATTTTAATGCTCTTAAACCCACATGAAATAGAATTTTTCAATTTACCATACTGAAATTTAATAGATTTATTTTATGTAATGTTGAACAAGAAGTATAAAAATCGCGAAAGACAATATAAAACGATCTGTCACTGAAAAGAAGCCTATTGATATGCATTTTGTTACTTGTTTGAGACTGAAATTTCACAAGTCTATTCAAGTGATTAAAAAAAATTAAAGCTATAAGTTAGATGAGCAAGTGCATTTAACAAAGATTTCTGAATACTTTTAATGATAAAAATATTTAATAAAATATCAACCATAAGCAAAGTCAAATGTCAACCAAAGCAGAAAATATAAACGTAATGACTTATACTCCAAAAGTAATACAATTGCTGATAAATTGTGTGCAAACTTGTTATGCCTATCTGGCAGCAGAATGGTTTGCATTCTGGATTTTGGTTTAGCAGTTCACAGGTTTGATTCCGACTTAAATATTTGTAGTGGTTTGGAATCTACAATTTGGGTTCCAGTCAAATTGACCCATGTGTTATGTTCATTCTATGACAAACTACCAACTTGTTACTTAGAAATCCATGTCTTGGTGAATTAAATTTGAATCTAGGCAAGAAAACGTTTAATGAAAATCTTTTTCATGTCATGCTGTCAGTAGCCAGAATTAATGAGAGGAATTGATTCTAAGCATGTAAGATATTCAAGGCAAAATGTATATTATTATAACTTATTTAATGCTAATGGCTTTTTGAAACAAAACATGCAATGCATGTTTTTCAGTCATAAAATTTTTCTTGGAAATAGAATGGTGTCTAGCTACAGTCAAAAATAATTTAATCAGGATTGCCTCTGCACTCTGGCCAATGATGAATATATGATGAGCCGCCTGAAAATGTGCTGGTGAGCAAAGAATACTGATTAGGGTTGAATGTGCTTAATAGTCCTTATTTAATCTGAAGAAAGGTACCTTATTATTATTATTTGTTGGTATGGAGAGATAAGAATCCTACATACATGAGTAATTGCATCAAATTTCATGAAGCATAATTTATAGAGAACATGCTTGAAGTAAAAACAATATAATTAGCCTAATTTGAATGTTTGAGATACATAATGGAAAATATCAAAATCAAAATGTTTATTTATAGGCTGAAACATGAAAATTACACTTCTTAAAAACAGCAAGATTTCCCTAGTCTAATTGATGAACTCAAACTAAACACTGCAGCATATTTGTTTAATATTACCATGAATATGTATTCATGGTAAACAAATATGCTGCAGTGTTAATTATTCAAAGTAACCACACACTATTTAGAAATATGGCAGCAATATAATTTATTATATAAATATAACCAAATTGCTAGACTAAAACATCTTCCTAATATCGTTTTGAAGACTCAAAATTACGATTCAAAATCATTTTTATCTTCTTTCATATGAATGCATTTTCCATTCCATGCATGTCTTCCAATTTTTTCCCTTAATATATTAGGATTAAATATAAAACTAATTTCTACCAAAAACTACATCAAATTATTACAAAAGTCATTAGTTTTTATATGAATAATAAGTTATTTTGGTGATTCAAAGCATTTTAAAAAGTGTACTTGATGCAATAATATTGTATTTAAATGCAATATTATCTCATAATTTTGATTCAAAAACTTTCCATGGAGATAAATTTGAAAATTGTGCTTATGCTGATGGAATAAATGTTTTAAATTATTTTCCATATATATATATATATATATATATATCTTAACTTAAGCAATTAGAAAATAGCTTCAGATCTGTTATTTTAATCAATATATAAGAAAATAAATTTTTAGAAAACTCCCTTTTGCAATAATCAGATAGTAAATTATCATGATGATTAACATATGGGTACTATATTTTTACAGTGCATCAAGTTTATAGTTTATTTAAATAATTCAACATCAGATTGATAACACAGCATATAATTCAAAGGATGAAAAGATAAGCAATTTCTAAACATGATTAGACTACTTCAAATTTAATATTTCTATTTTTAAGCTGATTTTATTTTGTTTAGCATTTTGAATTAAAATGTATGAAAATTTGAAATTATCAGACCTGTATGAATTCTGTACTTTTATATTAAAAAAAAATTCTTTTTATTTCTTTAATGTTTTCATTTTTAAATCATAAGTTTTTAGTTCAGTATATAAAACCAACTAAATGTACTTGACTAAATTTATAATTCGCCCTTGTAATAGGCTTATCAGAAAAAAATAAGATTGCTTAATAAATGTTTAAATAATTCTTGATAAGTATAAAGTTTAAATACTTATAGTAGAGACAACTTTCTTAAAATTAACTTGAAGGGAAGAAGCCTGGAAAAGAAAAAAAAAAAATGATTTTCATAAGAATAACAAATTGAAATTTTGCAAATGTTTTCTGCAAGTGGATTTTTTTTTTATTATTTTTTTTTAAAAAAACAAAATGTAACATAGAAATTTTAACTAAAAATGTATTTTATTCTTTTTACAACACATATAGAGCTTTTTATACACCTTTAAAAGGAATGTGAATAGTTTTAAAACTATAATTGGAAGATGTAACAAATATTTTTTTCTTCTAGTCAGATCCAGTGGATTGCATAGCTTTTTCTTAAATTTAACAACTATTGGCGAGTAGTATAAAGGGTTTGTTAACGTTAGTTTTATTACACCAGGATTCATGTTTTAGACTATTGTGCTTTTAAATCAGCATATCTTTTCAAGTAGGAACGCAACTTATTTCTATTTGGTGAATGTTTGAAATCACAGAAAATACCCAAACTGTTGGTGTCAATTAAAAAGTTAGTCCTATGAAACACCTGAAAGGGCATTGTGCAGGCGCTTAGCATGGTAACTGATATCTTCATCATCATCGTTTGTAAGATTTGCTAATTCTGAAAATTCTGTCCTATTTTTAAAGTGATAAAGTACAGACAATAAAGTAGGTTTTGATGTGCCTTCCGTACTATTCAAAGAATACATTGCAATGTTGGCAAGAAATGTGAGCAATCTGAGAACCAGCTCTCTGTCATACGGTTTGCGTATCATTCCCAAAATATCAGCAGGAACCTTGAAAAGAAATTTAAATTATTAATTTAAAAATATTTGAAAAAAAATTGCAAAAAACTCATACAAAAATTTTTCTGCAATATAACCATATTACAAAAAGGAAAAAATATATTATAAGTATAATTACTAATATCAACATTAGTCTTGGGATATTAAAAAATTATAATAAATTGCAGAAACAAAATATTTGATAGCAATTTCTCTCTCATTTTTTAAATCTAAATTAATTTTGATTTTTTTCTTGACTAGAATTCAAATTTATCTTGTATCATCTTCCTCGGAAGAAGTTTGCATCATCGCCTATTTAGCAGAAACTTTTATTAATATAAACCTTTGTTGTTGTTACTTATGACACTTGGCGAAGCCAAGCCCGCCCATCAGGGATTTTTAGCTACAATATACTTTGTCACAGTTAAGTAATTTCATTGTTTTTCACATCAATATTCATTATCATGAGAATTTATATTAATAATATTTATTACTAAGATTTTGAATAAAATTTTTCACCATTTGTTATTTTCGTAAATATTTAAACAAATATTAAAAAATATATGATTGAATTAATTATGCTTTAAATAAGGAGTGAGAAATAATAAACAGAAAACAAGATTGTTTATTTTTACTTATTCCATTTGAATACTTACTTGTTTAATGATTTGACTTGATCAGATTGTTTAAAAATAATCATTGAGATATTTTTTAAGACACTTTATACTATTCAGAATTTTTTACGACAATGTCAATAAATTTTAGAGCATTATTAAAATACATGAATTCATATTATTTAAATTTCAATTTGCACTCATAGTAATTTGTTCACTCCTTACAAGATGTGCATAACAACAAAATAACAATTATCTGATGCATTATTATGTAGAATGTTTATTAATATTACAATTAATTCAATATAAAATATTAAATTTCCAGATATATTTCAAAATTTTCTCTTTTGTGTTATCTTAAATTCAATGGTCTTCTGTGATCAAGAACATAAACATGAATGGCTGGATAATATTCAATAAAATACATTGTTTATGAACAGTAAAAATTTATTTTTGCGTTTTTACTTGAAAATTCAAATGTGTAAGTTTTGTATAAAGCAACTTTTTGTGTAAATTATAAGCAGGTTAAAAGAAAATTTAATATTTTCTTCATTCACTTCATTCCATTATTTGGAAACAGTATTTAACTAACATACTTATAAACTAACATACTTTTAAAAAAAATAAAACTAAATACTTATAACTAACATACTTAAAAATAAATATACATACATAATTATAACAATTAACATACATAAGAAATATTTAATAAAAGTCTTCATAATAATCAAAATAAAGTTTTTTCAAAAAAAAATCAAAAACATTGTCAGAACACTTAGCTGCGGTAATAAGGATATTAGCATTAATATTTCAGAAAGATAATGATCGATTGCATGGTTCTAGTTATATTCTTTGTTGACTGCAGCATCTGCAAACCCATATACTATGAGTTGCATTATTTTCAATATAAGAAAAATTCCAATAGTATAGAAAAGGGTTAGTAGAATAGTTCAGTAGATAAAAAACAACATTTTTCTCATTTCCAATTTGCTTTTATGAACGTTCTGGCGATTTTGGGATAGCATCAAGACTAGCAAACATAAAGTATTATGTCTACACTGTCATACATATTATTTAGTTACTAAAATGTCTCATGAAGACTTTGTCAGCTCATTAAAAATTAAACCATGGCTATAGAATCATTAATGTATACAAAAATAATGTCGTAAACAAGAGATAATTTGCACAACTTTTGCTTGACAAAAGTTACAGATTATAATGGATAACAACTTCACAAGGAAATTAGTTCATTACAAAAAAGTATATTTTTATTAGTATTATTTATCATATTCATTATAGGAATTCTGCAAAAGTGAAAATAATAATTTTCAATTAAATCCATTCAAAAAAATAACTTGAAATTCAACTAAGAAATACATACATTTGCCTAAAAATGCATGCATTTCTGTCTTTTTGAAAATAAAATAAAAAGGAAGGTGCTCTTAATTCCAAAATTTTAAAATTGCCAAAATTGTTAGCAGCCAGGACTTTGAAAATATTATTCAACTGAATATCTAATTAGGAGTTAGATCCTATCATAATAAAATCCACAAGCTATAACGAATTTATAATATGAACAAGGATGCTACTAATTTTGATTACAAAAAATAGATGCCAATTTTGTTTTTCATGTTATATTTCACTGTACAAAATTATTGATTTCCTCAGCATCTTCTAAATAAAATATGGAAACAATGCAATTATGAACATGACTATGAAAAGAGAAACATAAATTATAGTTGTCACTCTATAGTCATTTGAAGACAACGGTTGATTAGCCTAGATTAAAAACAGAGTCTGAAACACATTACAAACATTCAAGGCTAAGGAAAAATCAAATTCAAGAATTGTTAAACCAAAGGTCAGAGCACAAATCATTCGGTTGTGAATACAGTGAGAAACCAGATGAAACAAACAATTTAAGAAAACATTACTTCAAGACACATACCTAATAATATTATGGAATTTCATATTATTATTAGGTTCATATTATTAATTATAATATTCATTATAATTATATGTTATTATAATTCATATTATTATATTATTTAGGACTGAAGGTTAAACAAGCAATACTAATAATCAACATAATCAAATCAAGCGTTTTTAATATATTTTAATACAGTAGTTGGTTATTTTTATGAACTCATTCGGTCAAAAATCATAACCAGTTGTTAAAAACAGATGTTAAAATGAAAAATTGTAAAATGTAAAAGCTAGGGTTAGATTTTATACTGCTCTCTCTTTGTAAAGTTTTATAAGAAAAAAATTATCTAACATGCACTATATAAGGAAACATATGCAAAATATTCATATTTAAAAATTAGTCTTACTTCATTTTTATCAATAAAAAATCTGAAAAAGTAATCCTTCATTTTTTCAGTTCAAAAATGCACCTTTAAAACATATATTTTTTTATGTAGGAAAGCATTTTACTGTTGTTTTTCTATAACAAGTTTTTCAATTTTGTAAGCTATTTATCTGCTTGTTTTGCAGCAGGTCAATGAACTATGTTATATTTTATTGTTTGACATCTGAATTTTCTCACATTCTCATTATGTTTTCAATCATTTAATCATCCAGTACTTCTCACAAATGAGTTATATCCGAGTCCAAATCCAAAAGGTTCTGAAATGAAGTTTTGGGCAGAGTGGCTCCTAATGTCGAAACTAATAAACGAGCAACATATTTTCATTCAAGTCATCAGTGAATGCTCTTAGCTTTTCCCAGTAATGGTAATTTCTTTAATAAAGGCTGCTTGTCAAATGGCATAAATATTATTTTTTTCATTTTTGCAACATTCCAGGCATAGATTGACCTAAGAATGTCAATTTTAGAAAGCAATTCCAAATCATGATCACTTTTTGAAGAAAAGCCTTACAATATTCGCGTTTGAAACTATGGATTATGTTCTAATGCTTGGCTGTGACATAAGAGTTAGACTGGTAGGAGAAATTAAATATGAATTGCTTTTTAAGGAAAAAATTAACATCAGTATATTTAGTTATCAAACAATTAGAAAAATTTATGATTCTCTAATACCATTAGTTGAAACAGGAGAAATTCCAGATAAAAAAAACTGAAATTTTAGCATTAGGAGTAATATTATAGTTTTCATATTTTCATATTTAATTTATGATTCTCTAATAAAAACATCCATCTCTTGATTTGTGTTTATTTTTTTATCCCATTAGATGATAAAAAATAAACACATATGAAAAATACAAGAAAATCAGTTTTAAATAAACGAATCTCTATTGCATAAATCTCTAACATTTAATTAGAGGAAATAAAAATTTCGATTATTGATAGTAACTGTTGGCTTTGCATTAATTTTCTGCTGATTAAGATATTTCACAAAGTAATTTTAATTAATTTAACACTTAATTAATTAAATTTGTTATTTCAAGATTTTTGCTTTACTGAAAGCTTTGAATGTCTGACAGTTGAAATTCTTTTGAATTATATAAAAAATACACAGTCAATTATTTACTAGGGAAAAAAATTCTAAAATAATGAAAATGATTCAAATTATTTTATTTTATGAAAAACTAACTGTAACATAACTTAAAAAAAATAAACAATAATGAACATAAAACAGGATTTGTACAGATTTCAAGAAATAAATTTTAGAACACATACTACCAATTTTTAAGGAGGTACTGATATTCACAGGTTGTATTAATAATACTTCTTTATTCATAATAATCTTGATTTATACTATTTATCACAGAACAAGCCATAAACATGGAAATTTTGATCCACAGAATATTGTACTGGATACACTTTTCTATAAATTTCTTTGGTACTGAATTGATAACAAAAGCGATTTACAATTTAAATAAATCCTATCTTCATATTTACAAACATTTAAATTTTTGAAATTTTAAAAAGTATTTTATATCAATGTACAAGTATGTTATATCAATGTACACAACATAGATTTTTAGCAAAACTTTAAGTAAAAAACAGCTTTTACATTTTGCTATTTATACACATATTGCCATAATAAATATGTACAAAAAAAGAAGTTCTTATACAAACTTATATCTATTTTACATACTAATCAAAAATCATGAGTATTCATATTAACCAATGAATTAATGGCTAAATCAATTAAAAAATGATTCAATGAGATTGACACCCCTATTGAGGATAATTAAAAAATTTTAATTAACAAAAAAATAACTAAGCAATGCAAATAAAAAGAGCAACAAAAATAATTCTAATTTATGATGCCACAACACTTTTACTATATTTCAATATAAAATTTATCAAATTTAATAGTTAATTACTTATTAGAGTCAAGTATTTAAACTATCCCTCAATTAATCAAATATTTATCCCTTTAGTGAAATCTGAGTCATTCAATTTGAATAATAAACTTTAACTTTGTAATAATAAACACTAAATTTTTATTCTGTAATTCCAATAAAACAAATTTCAAAAAGGGATGGATGTGAAAGATTTGCATTACTAATTCTCATGAGAACTTAAATAAATCATAACAGACTACCATCTTGATTTTAAAACCAAAGAAATTTACTTTAGTTTAGGTGAAATAGTGTTTTTTCTTAAAAAAATACATTAGGCTATATATGGACTTTTTATGTTTGCAACATATAGCTGAAAGTCTTAAGCCAATTATATTCAAAAACCTTGAGAGGAAAAATCAATTTTTTTAGATTCATTTTGCATTATTGAAAATCCATAAGATTTTCATCCAAAATTTAATTAATATTGTGCTATACTTTGTCATATTTTTATAATAATAAAAATCATAATGAACTTTAAGCAGTGAATTTTAAAAGAATTTTGCAAATTGCAATTTACCTTGCAATGAATATCAAACTATAAAATAACTGATGAAAATTATTAATATTAAGTTTTAATCAAATTTTAATTTTTTTAAATAGTAAACAAATTTATGGATTTTAACTACTGCAAATCAATCATACACACACACACACATATATATATATAATAAATTTACTCATGATACATTTTTAGAATATTAATATATTATCCAAATCAGTTTGTAGTTTATCAGTATAATGCAGGGAAACACAAAGTTTAGACATTTTCTGTTTACAGAAATAGAAATCGTTTTATAACTCAAAAGAAAATGTTTTTTAGTCAGATTACAAAATTATTCTTGTTCAAAGAATTAAATATTTTTCAGGTACACCAGGAGAATTGGCATCCATTGTTAAACAAAAATTTAATACTTAAAAAATAAATTTTTAAATAATAAAATAAAATAAAAAAATAAATTTTTAAATGTTGATGTATAAAGTTTGGTTTGATTTGGCTGTTGCTTAAGTCATTTTTGAACATGAGGGCTAATGAAATAAGAGCTTACAGTTCAAAGTTGATCCCAAACCACTATAAACATTCATGCCTAAGATAAGAGTTAATGTCACAAGCAATTGAACGAAAGACTAGAGTTCTTATCATTTAATAGTACAAATTTTGGAATGCTTTTTTTTTCTTTGTTGTTTTAAAGAATGAAATTTCTGAAATAAAAATAACTGTTAAAAATAAAAATACATTTTACATAGTTAAAGATAAAATTAATTTAATAAATTAGAAGACTGCTTTAAATAATAAAAAACAAATAAAAATATGAATTTATTTTTCTCATTCCTTTTAACATTGAATGATTGTTTTATAAAATTTACAAATGCACAATTAATATAACTTATGATAGCATTAAAAATTTATGTAATTTATATGGCTAGTTACTGTAGCTAATTATTTAACATACCTCACTCATGAGTAATGCAGGAACAACACTTTTATTGCAAGATAAATTGACTAGAAGGCGAATAGCTTGTAATTGTACAACATTCGTCCCAGTTATAAACATAAAAGTTATGTGGTTGACATTTTTTATTATCATTTTGTGTGAAGAAGGGTCCAGAGCTAAATTTCCCAAGGCAGTCAGAGAGAGAGACTTTAGAAGTTCCCTTCCATTTACAGCATTATTTAGAAGAATAGGTATGTGAGACTGAAAAGAATAAATATTAATGAATAAAGTAAATAAATTTTACTTGTGCAAAGTATTGTCTTAGTGCAACTAAAATTTAAAAACATTTTGGAGTAAGAATCATTGAGGAAAGTCTGCAAATTCATATAAATATTCACATAATAGTGAACTTTTGTATATTCAAAACAAATTTCACTTTATAACTTATTTCTGAAACAAAAGATTACTTTCTTTTTAAAAAATTTTGTAAATCATAAAGAAAAAAATATTATAAAATATTTAATAAAAAATTTCTTGTTTTTTTTCTTCCTCACCACCCATAAAATTCTACTCATTGTTAATAATTCTTATCAAATTTCTATCAATTGGTATTTTCGAATAATTATGTTATGATCAAGTTGTACAATTTCTATGCAGATAAAAAAATATTTTGTACATCCATAAAAATATTTTCACTAACATAAGCACAGTAGTTTATAAATTCAAACATTAATTTTTTCTATTTCTAAATATTTCTTATTTCTACTAATATTTCTTATTTTGGGAATATATAATGAGCAGTTTGGGAACATATGAATGCTCATATTTATTGCAAGTATAGTTTTTTGAACATTTACAAAGTGATACCAGCCAGATGGATTTTATACATGCCGAATCATATTTTCTCATCACAAGGAAGAAAATTCAGAAAACTCACAAGCACTTACTCTGGATACAGAAGTGCATGCAAGAAATCAAAAAGCATGAGACATCACCAGTTATTTAACAATAGACAGGGTTAAACATAGAAACTTCTATTCTGAAGAGTAGTCTTATTAATGGGTTAGGGAAGGAACTTTTGGGAAGTTATATACCATATTTTCCTGTATATAATCTGTAGTGACGTATTATTTGCAAGTCCTTTTTTCCTAGTAAAAGTAAAAAAAAAAGTGTTGCATAATCTTCAGTGGTGTATAATCTTTGGCAATTTTTTTTTCGGAGAATAGTTGAAAATATAAATTGTTCATAATATGGGTGTCACATAAAAATAAATAATGCACAGTATGATTAAAATATAACAAGTTATGCAGAAAAAAATATTTTTTATGAAAAAGATCTGTTTGGATCCACCTAATCACAAAGTTTAATAAATTGAGATGACAGCACAAGAGCAATACTTCCAAGAAGATTCTAGTAAAACTTATCTATTCTTGGTTTTCAATAACTTTTGAAACAATGCTAGACATATTTAAAAACTAAAACATATTTTCTAATAATTAAATAAAGGAAATGGATTATTTTTGGACTGGATATTGGATACATCTTTATTTTGTTCAGCACAGGCTTTGTTTCTCACTTCACATAAACACGTTTGTTGTAATTTTTTATTTGCTTTTGCAATAGCATTTAATTTAGAATCTGATGTGTATTATGAGCGCTTTCGCTTCCATATGATGATAAACAAATTTGAATATTTTCAGATAAAAACAACATACATCAAGACATAATGTGAAATAACATTAGCAAATTGCAACTGTAATATCCTTCCGTGGAACCAAATTCATTTTCAATGCGACTGGATAAAGTTGATTATAGTTGAAATAGTCGGCCATATTGTGGTCCCAATTGTTATTTATTTTATGAAACATAAACAGTATTTCTTTCAAAATTTCTTGTAAGCTTTTCTGATGGAGAATGTTTTTTTTTTTTTTTTTTTTTTTTTTTTTCAGATTATCTGTGGTGCCGTACACACAACAAAATTTGAAACTTTTTTAAAACATAATCAACGGATTATAAACAGGAAAATACAGTATTTATTAAATAAAATTTAAACTTTGGTTTTCATACATCTGTTGCTCTAGTGTTTTTTTTTTTTTTTTTTTTTTTTTTTTTTACTATCAAAGGAGTATCATACAATTCTAGTTCTCTCTATATAAAACAATACCCACAGTGAATTTTAATCATATTTATGTACAGTTATATTAAGATGAAATTTTTTCTGTGTTTAATGTTGTCTATACTGTATTTAAATGATTTTTTTGTGTTAAATTTATTATAATCATAAGGAACTTTCTAGTAATTTTTTAAGGTAATTATTTTGAAAGCTATAGTAAAATTGGTGTAAAACAGCTTTCAAAATAGTTATGATATTGATTATAAATGGTTATTGGACATTAATGTGCATATTTTCCAGATTTGCAGTGAGCATGTAATAGTGTGCTTAAACCATACAGCAAATCTTGCAGTTTTCTAAGTTGCACCATTGTATGCAGTTGTTTTCTATTGTACTGAGAATACCAACAATCATATATAGCAGATATCTCTGTAAGTCTTCACAAGGCCACTTTTATTCAATTAACATAAAACTGAAGAGGCATCACATTTAACACTAGGTTTACCAGACACATCATTTTGACACATTAAAAATTTCATATTTTAAAAATTACAAAAATTGATTGTGATTTTATATTATCTCTCATACTGGCTTTTATTCATTGAACAAAATAAATATATAAAAGTTTTGAAATTGTCTACCTCTACAAATATCCATGAATTTGGTATGGTTATAGTAAAATTTTTAGCAAAGTAGTTTTACTAATACAAAAATTAAAACAATGATTAGTATGAAAATGAGATTGTTGGTGCTATTATCTGAAATGAAACACTAAGAATGACAAGCAAGATGTGAATTGCAGTCAATAAATATTTGTGTAAAAGATGAACGGATTAAATGTAGAATAATGAGATAATGCATAAAAACATTATTGAAAAATTTCAATTAATATGTATTTCACATTTTCATTTTTTACTTATAGTGTTCAAGAACAATTATATTGCTTTCTTTTTATTTTTCCTTTGTATATATAAATTCATTCATACGTCAAATTATATCGTAGATGGGTAAATATAAATGCGTCAATAGAGCTCAAATGCATGAATATGGCTTTTAAAACCTGAATATATAACACAACTACTTGGAAGATTTGAAATTCTGTTTTCTGAGAGAGTAAAAATTATTTACTGATTTGGATTTGTTTTTAGAATAAAATTCATAACTCTAGAATTTTTTTAACATGTACAAGAATACATATATGTACACAAGAATATATATTATGTAAATATATCTACCAGAATTTGTGTAGTGCTACAGTTTTATTTAATCAACAAAATTCTTATTTATAATTTACATAAAATTTTTATCAATTTTGTACCACTGTATGAAAAATAAAACAAGAAAAAGGAAACAAGACTAAAGAATAATATTTGTTTATTTAAATTTATCTGAAATATTTATGATTTAGTAATTTCATGCTTAGGTCTGATAATTAACTAAGAATCATTTAATTATCCTAAGTTTATCATCAATTAATAATTTAACTAAGAATCATTTATAATTTTATAATTGATAGTCATCTCATCTGATGATAGAAATCTCATCAAATTATAAAATAAGAGATATGAGAAAAATAATCTATGATTTATACATATTTAAGTAAAGTAAAATACTAAAATAATTTCATAATTGATACCTGAAAATACCTATGGCTTCTGTCAATAACAGATATATTAGAAATGGCTTGAGTTACAGCTATTTTAACAGATTCAGAATTACTAAGAAGTAGATCTTTTAACATTTTAGGGCATTCAGATTCACATAGCAGTTCCTAAATGGAATCAAAATAAATATTAATACATACAATTTATATCAATAATCTAAAATATTTAAATATTGTAGAAAATTACATTACTCAGAAAAATTAGTCATAATTCTACAATCAATAAAATGTGAACAATGATTTAAGGCAAAGTTACATACTTCAAATAAAATAATGTTTTAACATCCTCTATATAACTGCACAAAAATAAATACATCAAAAAATATTTTAAAAACACAAAAAATATTTCCAAATTTTAAACCTCTGTTTTTCATATGTTTTCAGATTTGAATTGCATTACATTCATGATGTTTCTTTATAATAAAATACATTGCTAAAATAAAATGTCTAATTAATGTAATAAAAAATAAGCCACATTTTTCTTAAATGTAAACATTTCATAATTTATTTCATTGAAATTTTCTAAGACTTAAAAGACTCTGATAACTTCCATCTGGAATTCTGAACTAATTCTAAAATAGTAATGGATTTCCAATACCATCCAAAAAATATTCCAATTTTAAAAGCAAAGGTTTTTAATAGTTATAAAAACATTTAACTTTCAATTGAGAGAGAAATATATATAAAATTAAGATTTTTCAGATTCTATAACATTTTTTTTTATTGTATCATGTTATTATATAGCACATTTTTAGAAATAGCATAATTTCTTTAAACTTTAAGAAACTTGAATAAATTTAAAAATGTATTTTAAAATGTCAAAATTATGAATTATAAAAAATCCATATTACTTTTTACAAATATATTATTCTATGCATGATTTTGGGAAAGTGTATACAAGAAACATGTTACAAAAATAATTTTCAAAATGTTTTATTAAAATTAATTAAGTGCACATATCGATAAATATTGAAAAAATAATGGTTTGATACTACCTGTTTGGTTTTTAATAAAAATTTTTTGTACATCAATTCTAATTTTATACATAATTTAAATCAACAAACTTTTATATTCATAAATATTTTAAATAATAAATTCTAGATTAATAATATTATGTTTATTAAATAAATTCAACACATTAAGACCTCTGAAAATGACAACCACTTGGATTGCATGAATGAAGCAGTAATTAAAGAATTTGAATATTTTCAGTAATCAATCACTAAAGTTGAAAAATGATGAAAAATATTAAATGATAAATGTTAAGATAGGATCTATAAATGGAAATTTTAATTTAGTTGCTATATTCATATTAAACATTAGAAAATGCATTCATATAAATATTTTTATTACATAATTAAAAACTAATTTAAATGAAAGTATATCAATATTTCAGTATGATTCTCCATTAAAATGAATGTTTTAATTGTATGATAAATAAAGTCAACTTACTAATCAAAATCTAAAAATACTTTGTTTATCTTCATGTTTATTTTGATTTAAAAACAGTTAAGATTTAATAACTTGACTGTTATAAAATCAAAGTAAACAAAAAAATAATTCTTAGAAATAATGCAATTAATTATAAATTCTCTTTTTTAAGATTTTTCTATAAAAAATAAATAACAAATAATATTAAGTAATAAATGGATTCCATTAATTTAACAGTTAATTTTTATTTTATTTTTACTTATTAGCCACAAAGCTTTTTCTTTAAAAAAAAATTAAAATTTGCAACAATTTTTACAGCAAATAATTTTTTTACAGCAAGAAATTTATTTTTTAAAATATACTGCTGATGACGTAATATCACATAAAATATAAAATACACAGTATGATTAAAAATATAATATATTGTACAGAGAAATATATTTACTTTATAAAACATAATTATTTTTAAGTACAAAAGATACTTATTATATAAACCATATGGTTGAATCCAAACTTTAAACATTTCATCGCGTAGTGCTGATAAACTTGAGATGAAAGCAGCCAATCAATTGACAAAAGCGGTAATCCCGAGAAGATTATAAAACTTTTTTACTTTTTAATAACTTAAAACAAGGCTATGCATACTTTACAAATGTAAAATATTAGCTTTATTAATGTTGAAATTAAAGGAATGGGTTATTCTTAACTGCAAATAGTATACATTTTTTCTTACATATTTCACAAGCTTTGTGTTCACTTCATGTTAGTATGTTTGTAGCTATTTTTTATGATGCCTAACTAACTTCTATGCTTTTGTTTCAATATGATGATATATGAATTTGAATATTTTCAAAATAAAACAGATTAATGTAAAATGTAGGTTAATACAAAATGTAAAATTATGCTAGGAAACAGAAATTGTAATATAGTTCAAGGAATCAAAATTGTTCTAGAACATTGTAGGACAAAATTAGTTATAGTTGAAATATATCAGCAGAGTTGTAAGAACTTTCAAAGTCATCTGTTATTTTTTTATAAAAATTTTTTGAACAGTGGAATATATTTTAAAGCTTTATTGTAAACTTTTCTGATGGAGGCTGCTTTCTATCAGATTATCAGCATGGCATATAATACACATAAAAAATTTTTTTTAACATATAATCCATGGATTATGTACAGGAAAATACAATAACTAGATACGAGTTTTGAATAAAAATATTTGTTAAAAACTCAATCTATTAAGTTCCCAATTTGTTTTGAAATACAGAAGGCCTCCAAAAACAATGTCAAAATCTGCTTTTTTTTTTATAAAAAAAAAAAAAAAAAAAAAAAAAAAAAAAAAAAAAAAAGATTTAAATGAAATGTATACTTTTCAGTGATTTTTCAGACATATATGTAATGCAAGGCTTAATACATATTAAGAACGAAATGGACGGCATATTCATGGTTATTCACCTTATTAGAAAATAATAATTATTAGAAAATTATAATTATAAGCATAATAATTATTCAAGACAAAAATGGATTAAATGACAAACAATTAAAGGAATCCAGAAATCAAAGTAACATATTTGCTTCTGATCTCAAGTTGTAAACCTAGCAAGATAACTGCATTTTATATTTTTCAGTTTTAAACTTTTTAGATGTAGATATCAAGTTTATATACAGAATCATATGAATATTGAAAAAGTTATCAGTGGCAAAGAGAATGAAAATTTTGAGGGCTTTTCTGGTTATAAATATATTTCCTATTTGAAATAATATTATTCAAAGTTTAAAATTTTTTTTAGATTTTCTGTATAGATGTTTTTAATAAAGTCTTTTATTGGAATAAAATCCTTATAACTTTGATAAAATATGTCATAAAGAATGAGTGGAAAATCCCTTTAATGATATGCTAATTTAATTATAGAGTTTACATTGGACTTAATTTAAAATTTAATAACAAATTATTGTTATGGATTGACTTTACAGCACGGGCTGGGTCTGCAACACAATCTCTTTCCAGGTGGCTCTGTCTCTCAAGCTTTCCTCTTTGAATTGGTTAACAACAAGTAATTATGTACCTTATATTAAAAACATGCATACTAATAACTATCATATACCAATTATTTCATTTTTAAATATATAATATCAAAATTATGTGAAATACTGTCGACAATCCCTTCCTAATAAAAATGTAGACATCATTCTGTAGGTAATATATATTGAAAAGTTTTTATACAAAAATTTATTTTAATTAACAAAACAGTTTAAATAACAAAAATAAATAAGCATAATATTTTAATTAGAAGATTTTTATTTATTAAACTATATGAAAAAGCCATTTTTAATTTTTGAAAGTTTAATTTTAAAATATTTTTTAACTATAAACATAAAAAGAAAGCAAAATTCTGCACTACAATGAAATACCTTTTTACCTGATTGGCAGTAAAAGCTGCACAGTTAGATATTGTAGTCAATGTTTTGATTAGAACATCTTCATTTATGGAATGCAAAAGCTGAACTAAATTTTTCACTTCAAATGTGGTCATTTTAGAAGGAGTTTTTTGTAAATTACTCAATGATTTTAAAGTTATAATATCTTCTGAAAAAGGCAGCATTTGTTGAGTTAACTTATCAGAAAGTTGTAATTTTGATAATCTTGCATGAAGCTCCATATTTAAAGCAGTCTGAGATGTTGCTAGCTTGTTCCTTACTCTGGGTTCATATGATGCACTAGGTTTCATACTGATATTTTCAGCAGAAACACTTAAAAATTTAGCACAACCCAGAGGTGAACTCCAGGGGCTCCCATGAAAGCTGTGAGGCTTTATTTCAGGAGAAATTGGAACACTGTTCTTTCGCAATCGTTCAGACATATTCAAATCATTTACTCTTTCCCTCACACTTCTTGGAGAAATGGACTGGTCATCTAAATGTAATCGACTCCTATTGGCTTCTTCAGTTTGTGTTGATTGGTTTACCAAAAGTTTTAGAGCATTTGCTAAAACATAAATAAAGAGAAATCATTAAGTAAACAATGCATAAGATAAATTTAAATAAACTTTTAATTCTAGAAGAGATATAAAAATTATAGTCATATTAAGGAGTGGAAATGCACATAAGACTTTGTTTAAAAAATATATCATTTATATATGGTATTTTATACAAATGATGCGAATTACATAATAAAAATTTGCATTAAGAAATTGAGTTATAATTTTCCTAATGCGGAAGTAACTTAAGAAGCAAATATAAAATATTTGGATCTTTTTAAACATTATCTTCCTTTAATATACAAGTAACCAAACAAGTACCTTTTACAGCAGTTTATTAATAATTTCGTTTATTATTGTAAAAGACAAATTTACTTTCCATAACAATGTTTTACGATCTTACTTTTTGAAATCATTTTAAAATCAATGTTTAATTCAAATCCAAAAATAAAATAATTTTAAACATAAATCTAAGCATATAAATGACAAGTAATGTATAACTAACATTCTTTGCTTAATCAATTCATATTTTAGTATCTGAAAAAAATAAAATAAATTGTTACATAGTAAGTGATATTGTTGTATTAATAAACATCTATCTTGAAACTCAGTTATATTTGCATATAAAATAATAACAATAGAGGGAGTAAAAGTGAAAATCAAATAATTTAGACAAATTTTTAAAAATTACTATAGTTCTTGAAAAGTTTTAAAAAAATATTTTAGAGCATACCAAAATATTTACAGGTCCAAATCAAAGCAAATATAAAAAGTAAAAAAGATTACTAGAAATAACATGTCTATCTTGTTATAAGTTTTTCAACAACAATGATTCCATAGTAAAATTTTTTTTAATTTATTATATCAGAAGTCACATGTTAAAATATTTAGCACACACTTATTTAACAGAAAACTCCAATTTAATTGTAATATCAAACCTCATTATAAAGTTATTAGTTTCTTAAAACTAAGAACTTTATAATGAGGATGTTTAATTTAATAAATATTATGCACTAGAACAATGAAGCAAATCAATAACATGCATGAATAATAATAATAAAAAAAAAACTTTTTTATTAAATGTAAATTACATTTTTATTAAAATCTATCTACAAATTATAATTCTTTGCTCTAAAAGAGAAGAAAATTTAATCAAAAGAAAAAACTTTTGCTTTTACCAAAATTATATAGTAATGCTTTGAATTTTATTAAAAAATATTATAGTAGAAAAATAAAAAACCCTTTGCTGTAATTTTTTAATAAGAGCATGATAAAATTATTTGGTAAATTATAATATAAAAACTATACTATTGAATAAAGAAATGGATAGTAATTAAAATCAATTGTTATGATTCAGGTCTTTTGTTAGAGCATTTGATAATTTTAATAAATTTTGTAAATAAACTTGGTGAAATTAACAGAACTTTATAATAAGAATAAAAATGATGAATGCTACTTATATATAATATGGATGTTATCACATTAATTTTTCATATTTTACAAAATTCAATTTTTATCTTTAATACTTTCAAAGAGATTAGAAAAAGTGTACACCAAAAGAAACATTCTTTTCAAATTTTCTATATTTTAACTGAAACTTCAAAAATTTTTATACATAAGTTAAATCTGGGAAATGTTATTGGACCAAGATTTAATAAAGAAAATGTCTAATAAACACAAATCTGTTTATACTTATACTAATGAAAAGTTAGAAAAAAAATTATATTTTATAAAATAATTTATTCAATTTCTCAATAACAACATAAGAATAAAGAATATACATATTTTTTACTTACAGAAATAAAAAAATTAATGTAAAAATAACAAAATCCAGTTTGAAATTTTTAAAATTACATGAAATGTTTATCTTTCTAATTTAAAGGAATAATAATGCAAAAATACTACGACTCAATTTCGAATTTCAAATTTACAAATGTTTAGCATCAGAAGAATACAATATTAAAATTCACATTTAAAGTATTTTGAAAAAATCTGAAGTAAATTAAAATAAATGGAACAAAGCAAGAAGTTAATTTTAATAATTATTTCTAATTTTTATATTATTATTTATACAGTAAGTAAAAGAAATATTAATTAAAAAATTAGTATTTTATCTTGTGCTGAATTAATGTTAGATCAATGAAACATTTTTCAGAAAATTCAAAAATTCTCTGACAATGGCTGATGTAAAAAATGACACTCATGTTGAAACATAATTTTGACTTAACAGCTTATATAATCCACAGTCAAACTAAATTTCTATTTTACTCAAACTATCAATCCCTGTTTTTAAAGTAGCACTGATTTAAGTATTTCTTGAATTTATGCAGAGAGTTATTTACAAAACAATAAGAAAATAAGATAAAAATAAAGACAAGACTATTCTTAAGATATTCATTTAAAATTTAATGTAAGATTTTTTCCTCTTAAGTATCTTTATAAGCTCGTTTAGAAATCAAAGTAGCTGTAAAAGAATAAACCATAACAGAGAATTTTAATTCTATAATATGATAGTTTTCATAATTAATATTGAAACCAGTGACCTGAAAAACAAATAACAATATATAGACAATACTTAATTAAGATTTCAATACTGTTGTATCCAAATATGTAACAATTAGATATGAAAAAAAAAAACAAAGAAATTTTTTGGGAAATATTTAATTTGGACACCTTAAAAAAAAGTTACGTCCTCACTTTCTAAATATCGTACTCATCGTATAAAATAAAACTAAGAATCATTATCAGCATGAAATAAAGCAATATTTTATTAACAAGGTCAAACTAGGAATAAATTGCAAACACAACTCATTAAAAGTACTAACTTTGAGAAAAATTATTTTCTTTTTTCTTGGGCTTCTTATAACACATCTTTGACACCATATTATAGCCTGCATATGCAAATCCAGCACAGAGAACGGAACAAAATGCTATCCTTTCAACAAATCTTGTATCTTCGCCGGTAGCCATACGTGAAACTGTACAATATAAAAACATTTATAAATAGAAAATCAGTAGTTAAAAAACTACTGAAACTTAGAATATTTCCTTGAATGTATAAGCGAAGAATAAAAAAAGCATTCTGAAAAGCTTAAAAAGTTGAAACAAAAATTCGAAATAAAAGCTATTTAACTCACAATATAAACAAAAACAAATACTAAGAAAAAGAAAATACAGTTACAGTTAAGTCTAAAATTCATAGAGTCATCCAAACAATTTTACAATTCTATTGATTTGTAATTTTTTTCATATTATAATAAATTTAAAGCATTCGTCAAAAACTATTTAAAAAGTTCATTAATTGAAAATTTATTTATTGAAAATGCCTGGTAAATGTTTTATTAAATATGATAAGTTTCTATTAACTAACACTGTCACTGTTGCGATTTGTCATCAAACATGAAATGTAAACATGAGCAATTTAATAACGTCTGCTCTCAAAAATTTATCAATAAATCCTAAATCACAGGAAAGTTCCTCGAGTAATGATAGCGCTAATAAACCAAATTTTAAAAGTCAGTAATTCCTTACTTTTTTTCCAATTCTGATTTTATTCTTTTTTATAAATTATGAAAAATTTAATTGTCATGCCATCTTTTATATTATAGCTTAAAAAAGATTAAGAAATAAAATTCATCTATCTCCAAATAAGTTTTGAAATTGCTTGTTTAAATCAAGTGCTTAATAATATGATATCTTCCTTATATCTTTGACCTTAAAAAAATTGCCGGCTTGCTAATCATATTAATTAAAACTCAAAAAAGTATGAATTTGCTTATAATTATTGAAAAATTAAGTGTTTGCTGGATCATAAATTGCATCTTTACTATTTTACATTTGTCAAATTATCGTTCAATATTTTTATACTATTTCATTGCTCTTCAAATCTCATTAAAACCAATTGTATACACTCCTTAAAGTCGAATTAGAAAAACAAACATTGTCAGAAAAAATATAATAAATATTGTTTGGTGATATTTTTTTGCCTAGTCAACTGTAAAGTTTCATTCACTTTTCGTTCATTTGAGGATTGTATCTTTAACCTTTCACTGTAAGGAAATGTTACATATTGCTATGCCAAAAATGCTTTGGAATAAAATATTAACTAAGATTTTTAAGGCTAATTGATGTTTTCAATAGCCATTTGATTATAAGATTTCAAGATAAAAGTACTTTTTTGTAAAAAAATTCTGATTTTTTAAAAATTGTTGTTTTGCACATAATTAAATTAAAACATGAATTCGTTTTAAGCAAATTAAATTTAAGCCATTTTTTATTAATTATGCTAATATGTAATAAGACTAGATGTAAATTTAAAAATCTCTTTTTAATTGAAAACTTCAAGAATACTTGCTGAAATTAAAAAGTTACAAACATTTGCAAAGTGAATATAACTTAACATTTTCTTTTCCATCAGTGTTCCGTTTTCAAATAAAATTAATTTATGAAGTTAATCATGCCAAATTGTTGAAGAGTGTATATAACTGTTGTAAGATTTATTTTATTTTAAAAATTTTGTTTTCTACTGAAATTATTTTTCATTGATTTGTGTTGATATATGTATTTTAACTTTGGAATTAGAGTTTGGTTAACTAATTCATAAATATCAAAATTTGAAAAAATTATGTGAATTCAGATACTTATTTTAGCTCAATGGAAAAGTCATTAAAATATTTTATCCCATTTATTATGAGTAATATATCTTATTGATTTTAAGAATTATAAATTTAAGGATTAAACTATATTTTAGAGTGCCCCCTTGGTAAATAGGGCCGATTTTTGTTTGGCTATCGACTTTTGTTGTCACAGAACAATCAATTGCTCTGTTGCAATCAGAATACGATTGAGTTTTGCCCAGCTTGGTGATCAATCGCAACTACAACTTGGGGAGAATCAAGGGGGCACCCATAAGTATAGGCTAACCAATTTAAGTTATTAAATCTACAATTTGATCTCATAATTTATTAATTTTATAAAGACATTTTAAGCTCCAACTTCATTTTCAGTAAAACTAATACAATTTTTCAGTCCCAACTTACTATCTCTAAACTTCAAAGAAAAAACATCTATAAATAATAATAAAGTTTTGTTTGATTTTAAAAACTTTGTAGTCATTT
>JAPDSC010066946.1:0-18933 GCA_026290005.1 Latrodectus geometricus
ATTAAGAAGGATATATATGTGAACATGATTAGGATATATTAAATGGAATTAAAACCACAATATTATAAATTATTATAAGCGTTTGAATTATTCAATTGCAAAGTGTTATTTGTTGATATCATCAGAACAAACACTTGTTTAAAAATACTCATTTGTATATCAGTGAAGCAGTATATTTTTTCATAATTAAAGAAAATATATGATTAAAATTCAAATGTATACATAATTAACTGATATTTAACATAAACAGTTTTATATTTTAAAATATGAACATTTTTGTATATTTTGAAACATCTTGTAAAGTAAAAACAATTGAAATTAAGAAGGAGAATGGTTATCATAATCTTATTTTAAAATATTTCATTAACGAAATCGGTAAAATTAAATTCTTATTTATTTTCCTTAAATTAAAAACATAAATCCAACAGATATTTGAGTTTACTGAATTCGAAATCTTTTTATTGTTAAAATCTATCCAGCTCTATATAACAAAATGAAACCTAATGAAAATTACGAATGCAATGAAAATAATTTTGCATCGCTTTTAAATGCAATAAAACATTTTATACATATTGTGTATTTGCAACTCTTCAGTATATGTTTTAAATACTAATGTAATATGTTTATAAAATATTGATTTTATTGAATTAAGAATAATTACCAAAATCTGTGTTCATTGCTTAGTAAAATAGTAATTTTAATACGTAATGAAAGACCATGTTATTCATACTTGTATGACTAAATGATGGTCTTATAATACTAGTCGGCCATATTTAATGCTACACGTACAATTGATCATGCATGATGAAAATCATGATTAACCTATGATGATAAAAAATCTATCGTGTTTAATGAGGGTTATAAATTTCCATTTATGTATATGTAAGTATTAGGTGTGAACTAACTAATCGTAAATAAGAAACAGCCAAGCATTATTTTGATCATGAATGACAGGCAATTATAAGTAATTATTAAAGAAAAAAACTAAATTATGAATTTAAGTTAGATTATTCATATTTACATTATAAAAAATTGTATTAATGAATTTAACTTAAACATAACTTTCCTATAGTATAGAAACTTAAAACTAACTTTAGCTTTTTAGCGATATGTGCTGTGGTAGATATGATTTATCAAATTAAAAAATATCACTCAATTCAATATTATTATAAATGCAAATTAATCCAATAATTATAGAATATAGTTATTTGTTTTTAATAATTTTTTCGTCTCTTGGTTACTTATGTGACACAATATTTTATTAGTTGCAGGTTTAAAAGAAATGATGTTTGTTTTTTTACATTATTCTGCACTTTCTCTTGCGTTTATACAGTAGAAAACTTCTCTTAATAAAGAAATAAACATTTTATAACATCTGTTGCAATTATGAGTTTGCTGTAAAACGGAAATCTACTCGTTGAATTGCGTAGAATCTGAAATGGCTAGATAAATTCCTACTCATCATTTATTCTACTATACTTAAATAAACTTAATGAAATAATTAATAACAATTTTATTCTTCTACACTATTTTCAGTGCCTGCAAGAAAGCAATAGACATAAGAAACAAAAATACAAGCAAATTATTCCGTTTATTCAAAAAATCACTGTTTTACAACATAATTATTAAACTATGCATATTGATTTGAAAACATGTTAATATAATTAAATTTGAAATTATTTTCCTTTTTAACTTAACTGGAAAGAATTTACTCATTTTTAGAACTATGATTAATATTTAATTATTTTTATGAAATTTTTCCTAAAGTTAGTAATTATTAGAATAAAAAAGCGTTTTATTTTTAATTTATAATTTATTTGTATTTAAAAAAGCGTGGTTTAAGTTACTAATTTCAAATATAAGTATGCATATCAAATACATTTCATTCTCTCAAACAAAGAAATCCCATTTGTATTTAATTGATAAACCATGAATTAAGCAACTTTAACATGAAAATTATAAACTTTTTGTGGTAAAATTTAAAAATATCCATAAAAAATCAAATAATATTTGACTACTCTAAATATGCATTAATTGTATATTCAAAGTAATAGAAAAAATGAAAAATACCTTAAATTAAAAAAAAAATCATATTTTTGTTCAATAATATAATTAATCTGAGGTTTAGAAAATTAAAACATTTTATTTGATACAATTTAAATTAATTTAGTTGGGTTTAATTAAAAAAAGACAAAAATATTTTTCGCCCCTTTATTATTAAATAATATTTAGATTGTCATAGATAACAAGACCCAGATAATAAGATTTACAGACTAAAAGATTTTCTCTTTTAGTCTGTAATTGTTTGCAAACAATTCAAAATTATTTCATTATCTCTGTGCATTTCTATATTACATTTTTAAGAAAGTAACAAATGTAATATTTTTTCATTCACATTAAAAAAATTGATATAAAAAATACTTAAATCGTCCTTGTGATTTAAACAAACAATGAAGTGGATGTTTCTTGTCTTTTTTATTTTGCTTTTTCTTCTTTTTATTGTCAAGATACTAATGGCCCCAGTCAATTAAAGATACTTTTTCAAACCGATGCTTTGATCTATATATATGGAATCGGTTTATTAACAAAATGAACTTCAATAATAATTTTAATTTCGATTTTCAAAGAGTTCAAGCCACAGAGACGCATTCGATGTCATGTTTTTCGTGTACTTGGAGCAATCAATGTTGTAAGCACTATGTTCTTTAAAGTTTTTTTGAATTCAAATCAAATGAGTCATCTGGAGAAAATGATGCAATGTTTTCAAAACTATTCTGCTATGGTTAAGCGACTTGTATCAACATGTGCATTGCTGGAACTCGTTGGAAATCGCTTGACATGGTAACGCACAATAAGATGTATTGGAAATTTTTGCAAAATGATTAGTTTGCATAGAAGAAAATTTAAAATATTAGATACTCTGTACATGAGGTACCCAAGATTTAAATTTGATATTGTGTTAATACGAAAATTTTCACAAAAATGCATTAATAACGTGACAAAATGATTTTTAAATACTGAGAAATAAATAACAAAATTTTTATAAGTCAGTTTTCCTCCTTTATTGTTATGAAATATTAATGTATATGATGTACAAAAAATATATGCACATATATTTTTTAATAGATACAAATACATACTATTATTTATTTATTGATTACATAAACAATCAAATATTAATATTTAATGTGCTTTACATGCAACACAAAATAAATTAATTTTTACTTGATAATAAATAAGTATTTATTTTTTTAATAGTGGTATAAAGATTTTCCTTCCAATTGCTCACTGAAGAGCTAATCCCACTGACAAATTTACTTGTTTTTGATTGGTGGACAAAATTATATATTCATCATTATTAATGAAAACAATTATTTGCTTATGTCACAGACTAATTATAAGTAAAGTAAAGTGACGTTTACATGATCTCAACTGTAACTAAAGAAACAACCATTTTATGGTTAATAATCTTGATACTAGATAAATTTCAATTACGAGTGCAAAGTTTCAAGTGATTATATTTGAAAATCATCAATACAAGTTCCCAATATTCATAAAATTAAAAATGTTATTGATAATTTCAATGAATTTAACAATTTTATTGATAATTCCAATGAAGTTATAATTAATTAGAAATTGTGGATCATCAAAAACATCAAAAATATTACAAGAAAAATTCAACATACGGATAGTTTTTATTACTTTTTATAGAAGCAAGAGGAACTGTAAGAACGTAATATACACACTCGTAAAGATATAAAACCCAAGTTATATTTTACTTTTAAATCAAATACAAATATATTGTTTTCAAAGATATATCAATCTCTTCTTAAAATTATTATCTCTTATATTAATTTTTGGATAAAATTTTATACTGTCCCAAATATATTAAAAAATATATGTGTCTGTAATAAATAATTATTACCCAAAGAGTTAAATTTTGAATAAAAATTTGCTAATGAAGCAAAACATTTAAGTTTAACAGAAATGTACTTTACATATTATTCTAGAAATTATTGTAAAATAAAATTTAATAAGATCAAAATAACATAAATGTGTTTTAATATAAAATATTAGTAATTTAACACTAACAATTTATGTTAAATAGTTAGTTTTAGATATTTTCTGAATGATATTTACAACAATTTTAAATATTTATTACAAGTAAAACCATATAACATGGATATTGCAAACTTGATTCATGTCGTTAAATGATCTTAATTATTGGTTCTTTTAATAGTTGCATAGAAAAATCAGAGAAAGGCAACAGGTAATTGACATTAAAAAATTAGGGATAAATTAATATCTACATTAAATGATAAACATATTATTTTATGGAAATAAATAGCTAAACGACTTTATTCAATAATTTAGTTTTGTTACATAGGTTTTATCCTACATTTTCATTGTTATAGTTAGATTGATAAATTTTGATTATTAATTTAAAATACTTAAATAGAAAAATGTTTTAAGAGAATGCACTTCTTTTGTATATGTGTTTCGGAATTAAAGACATTTTTATGTCGTATAATATTAATTTCATTGCTAAAACTTTCAAATAAACTCTGAGTATAAACTTATAATTTTGTATTAGAATTATATACATCGTTATATAGATTTGAAATAAATTATTATTTCGAATTTATATTCGTAAAATTCATATAAAGTGGAAAATGTAAAGTAAAATACTGTATGTAAATAAATTAACTGAAGACAATTTTTCATTAGTATATTTTTCCCATTTAATTTATAAGTATTAGTAGAAAAAGAGATTAAGTATAAGGGATCAAAGTATAATTATAAAAAATGCAGTTTACTTTTATTTGCTTAAAATTACATTGAATGATCCGATGAGCATTCCAAAACTATTTCTACATTATAAAAACGAAATCTATTTTCCTGACTTAATTATTTTTGCAAAATCTTCCGTTTTATTTAAAATGGATTATTGAAGCTACTTGTTAACTCTCATATTATATGCTTTTTATTATTGTAAATAATTTAATTAGGAAACAATTTACAATAATAAATAAAAGTCTCTTAACATACCTTTATAAAAAAAAATACTACCCTACTTAGAACATAGAACGTTGTAACCAAAAGTGAATACGTTTGAACGCAGATCTGTATTCTAATAATTTTCATTTGAATATTTATCCCCAACAATTTTTCATTTCAATTCATTGAATCTTTCAATTCATTTGAATATTAACTCAACAATTACTAAATATATGTGGGTGAATAACAATGCTGTTGTCATGAAAAATTCCTATTAAAAAAAAAAGAAAAATATTATTCTTTTTGCTTAATTAATGTTGATATAGAAGGCAAATCGCTCATCTTCAATAACTTTATTTCGTTAAAATGTCACATTATGGATCCGAATGAAAAGAAATTAAAAGACATTCATTAACTTAAATATTACATCCAAATTTGTAAATTTAAATTGACAGTCCAAAACCACAAATTTGTTTTTGCCTCACAATTTTTGTTAAAATATCAAATTGCAAAGATTAAAAACAAGTAAATAATTAACTATCTACTGTAAATATCATACCTTTGAGAAAAAATTAAAAATATTGAAAGAAATAAACATTCAATAATTTAAAAATTAAGCAGTTTAAATTATAATTTTATATCTTACAGATTATAATAATTTAAAGAAATAATAACGTTAAAATTATTTAAACCAAAAAGAAAAATCTATGAAATCAACAAGAATAAATCAAAAAATTAGAAATAAGATGAAAGTGGTTGTAAATTCTTTTCTCTATTCATTGAAAAAAAGATGATAGAGAGAGGCGTTTTGTAATCATTTGTCAAAAGATTTGAAAACTGGAAACGCAAAATATCAGCTTGATATTTCTTCAACCAAAATAAAAAGTAAAAGAAAAAAAATGCTCAAAACTATGTAAAATATAAGAATTAGAATTATAAAATTAATTTTGAGTATTAATCCTTATTAGAATCATAACTACAAAGGAAGATTAAGTAACATAATATCTTAGAATAATATAAACACATTAAAAAGAATTTCCCATAAAATAACTTACAAGGAATTAGACACATATAAAATTAATTGAAAACAATCAAAAGAAACTAAATTTAACAAATAAAAATATTACTTTGACATCTCATAAAGAAAAACCTGGAAACCGACGATCATTTAAAGCATTTTCATATCGATTACGTGTTTTCTTTTAATATGTAATGTATTACATTTACTTATAGGAAAAGAATTAACCTTTCATTAAAATTGAGAAATTATTAATCAAATTTTTTTTTATTTTCAATGTCAGTTTAAATTCATAAATATAAAAAAACAGGAAACAGAAAAAATTGGTCAAAATTATTGCATAATAAATTTCCTAATATGACAGTATTGAACCTTCTCTGAATTTGGAAAGAATTTGTATCTGTTCATTGGATCTGCGGAATGAAAAAAAGAAAGAAACCGTGGTTACCAGGAAAGAATAAGATTATACTTCATCCAACCGAATATTTATTGTGTTCACAAATGGTAAGGGGGGCATGTAATTATAACCATGGTGGAAATGTCCTTCCACTGAAGTCTTGTAATGAGAAGGGAGTAGCTCATGTGTAGACCTTGTCACTTGGCCGCTGTTTAAAATTACGATAATTGGTTGTGCATAGAAGCTTCTCAATCAGCAGAAACAGACAATCGGAAGAAATTGAACTTGAAGTTTCAGAAGGCAAAATCAGGTCCTCAAATTTTAAGAATGCAAATTTAATCCTTGGGCAGACTTCAAAAGCACTATAATAGTCTTAAAATTACAAAAAATTTTAATCAGAATTTTAAGCAATCTGTTATTTAAATTAAGAATTTTCTCTTGAATTTAATTCAAAAACTTGGAATTTTCTCTCATTTTATGTTTCAGGTAGTATTTTCTTCTCCCTTTCGTTTATTATTTTAGGAAATAAAAAATAAAATAAATATTTAAAACACTCATTAATTATAATTCTATGATATTGATATCATAAAATGGAAATATATGGATACTTAAAAGTATTATTAATTTTAGTAATTTCTTTTAACTAATATTATTTGGTTACAACACAATTTTGCCTGTTTAAAGATAGCTAAACTAATAATTGTAAAGAAAATCCTAGAATTAAATCCTATACTCTTTGTATAAAAATGTTGAGAATTATTAAAATCAAAAGCTGCAAATAAAAGAAATTCGAGAAGTATTTCACCATTCTATCTAATTATTCTTATAAGTGTATTTGGCACCAGAGACCTCTTTTAAGATGATTGAAATTAGCAATCATTCAGCAGCTCTTTGATTTTTGCTTAATATGTATTACTCTTTTCTGTGAGCTCTTTGCTCCTAAAGGTTTTACTTTTGGGAAAATAATTCAGAAAGAAGTAATGAGTTTTTTCATGTGTGGATTCAAGATGTAGCTATAAGATTTTTTAACAAATTATATTTGTTATAAAGCAAAAACTTACAGTAAATTGCATGAACTGTTGTTAGAAAAAAATTAAATTATAGGAATCAGGTTTGGATTGCTTAATTTTTTCTTATTTATATATTAAAGTGAAGCTTTGTTCAAAAACATGTACACTAGCAGTTCTCTTAGCATTCGTGTAAGAATATTCTTGTGACAATATGCTTTATGCTTAAGACAAAAAATTTTACTATTCTGTGTATTCATATATAAATGAGAGATGCATGCGGAAACAAAATTGGCAGATTCTGATAAGTACCTGACTTTAAACTTTGACGATATTGATGAATATCAACAAAAATATCATTATTAAAAATATGGTAGGGAAATAAATCCCACTGTTATCTTTATGGTTACATCAATATTTACAAAAATTGAGTTTTTAGCATACAAGCAATACATAGGAATCAAGCAAATGACCAAATACTTTGAAGAGGAAGCTATAAAATATAGATTCATATAGTATGGAATTTGTATGTGATTTGATACAATAATACATTTATTAAGAATACTTTTTAGAAGATATAATCTTTAAGAATCCGGTAAAAACAAGAAGTTTCGTAAAAAAAGATTACCATTGAAATCTTAAGTATAAAAGACGATAGTTAAATTAAAAAAATATTTTAATGTTTATAAAACTTTAAAAAGATGTTTATTAGGGGTTTTCTCTTAAAATTTGAGAGTTTCTTCAAATAATATTATATGCATTTGTATTTAAAATTTTTTGTACTTGATTATTGTTCAGAAATTTTAAATTTTACAAAAAAATCAAACAATGAATAATATAATACATTTAAAAAGAAGAAATGTAAATTACATTTAAAAAGGTCATAATTTACATTTTTTCCAAGTTACTCTTGAAAAAGTTTTTTAAACATCTCATAATTTAACTTCCCCATTTAAGAGTAATTGTTCGAGAAGTACTGATTTCTCTGAGTCAAAACACTCCTAATTTCTTAAAAATTTAATATGCTTGTTATTCTCAGAATAATATATTTGTCCAAAAATTAATTTATCATGAAGAAGTCTTTCTATTTTTAATCATAATTTTGTTGCTATAAAATTAAATGTATTAGTATTTCATTACCTGATGAGAGATGGTATTTTTTTTATTGTTATCATTATCACTTTTTATGAAAAATTTTGACGTAAATGTGCAACTATAGATACAAGTTATTTCAGAGTTGCCTAGAGAATTATAACTATCTTAAATTATTACATCATTCTTTTTAATTTATTTATTAGTAAAAAATTAAGTTTAAATTTATACATAATTTATCTTTAGCAATATTCATAATTATTACCGACCTAAATAGATATTAAATTGTAATCTATAGAGTTTGAGATTTATCGTGTCGCAATACTGTAGGGTACGAAGCCTGAAATCTTATGACTATCTGAAGAACAAGAAATCAATAGGTTAAGTATGGTCATGTGAAATGCCTAGTAACCTTCTATCCCAAAACCCCAAGAGATAGACATGTTACCTGCATGACTTAAATGAAATGTATTGTCATGTTACGAGTCCTGAAGAAAAGAATGAGGTAGTTTTCAAGACAACAAGTGTCTGCACAAACATTCCTGTGATATTTTCAGCAATATAAACTTGCAATTGGTTTTTATGAGTTCAACTACTCATGAAGCTGTTGTGCAAACAATATCACATTGAGTGACATGATCAATTATGAACTTAAAAGGAGGGAGGGTTTGATATCATAATTCCTCAAAAAATTATTTTCTTATTATACCATCAATATGGTCGCATCCATATATGATGTTGCTCTTAATGATCCCATAGTGCAAGGGTACATTTGTCAAAGTCTAAATCGATCATCATTGGAGATATGGTATTGGCCGCCACTGGATGAATCTCTCAGCCATCTCATGTTTCCATGAGCTGAGACTCGTACATTTTTGTTTTTACCGTTTCAGAAGAATAACCATTTTATGCATCGTGACACTGAAAAAATCTGTCTTGACATAGAAAATGCTCAACTCCTATTCTGACCAACACATTCTTCCAGTAATCTCACCAATTTCTCACCATAAAAAATATCTCTGCTATAGTTTCAGAAAAGCTATAGGTCAAATACATATCATCATAAATTGATCAAATTTCATCATCATGAATTTATTAAAATAATTTTGGTACTAACTAACACAATGCGCAATTTTTAGTGGTATCGTACGAACACTGGAATCATATTGAAAATGCATGATACTTGTATGATTACATGTCATCTAACGAATTTGATTCAAAGCCTAAGTGTATAAGTCTTGCATTGATATACTGATTCTAAGTACTAATACTTTTTTATTTTTTCTTGAATTAAAGATGCTAGTTATTTCTAGCATAACATTTCTGTCAAAAAATATTTCGTAGTTTATTTGTTTATTTATTAACTTTTTCTATACGAGTTATAATTACCTAATTTATCAAAATATTCAAAAAATTGTAAAAATAAACATAAATCTATTTAGAAAGCTAAAATTAAAATTACCTTAAGATATTACTTATTCTTATCTTAATTATATATTAATCAAATATGTCAGTCAAAATTTAAGTTTTTTTATATTCAATGATAACCACAATTAATTTTGTTATAACAATTGACTTTGACAAGCTGTAATTTTGCGTTATTATTCAGTGTATTTCTTTATACTTACTTATAATTTTACCATTATATCAGTCACAATAATTACTGAATTTACTTAAATTGCAAACAATTTTCAAAAATGAATACTAAATATTTGAGGATCATACTTACCGTGACGAGAAATAGTGTCTTTCATTCATATATTTATGTACGTATGCCTATTTAAATGAACTGTTTTAAATAATATTTGGTTATCCATTCAAAAATTTTTATCTGTTATTTATAATTTAAATCAAAACCCTAACTGGTTTTAATGTTTAATAATTGTAAGCGGAGTTTTTCTTTCCATTCTATATTTCTTTTTTAATACAAAAACTGAAAAATTCCCTAATATATTTTTTTGCATGAATATTCTTGTAATAATTTTAGCATATTTCCAATAAACGGCTCTCACATTTAATGTGATTTTTTTTTCATAACTATACTATGAAAAACTATATTATAACTATTTTTCATAACTATATTAGGAAAAGCTATGTAAAACTAACTTATTATATTATAAAGCTATTTTCATAACTATATTATGTGTCTATATATTAAGAAAAAAATCTCAAACTACAAGAAATATTCAAAATTAAGTTATGTTTGATAAAAGTAAAGAAATTATTATTAAGCCTTCCTTTTATGAGTATATATTAATATTATTAATTATTCGGTTTATGCATATAAAAAAGATTAAAAAATAAAATAACTTACATTGCACTAATATATTTTTACTTTTACTGAAAGTAAAAATTAAAAAGCATGTATTATATTAAACATAAATGAATTTTCAACTTTTTAAATGGGTTGTACTAAAACAACATTATTCATTTCACCTCAAATGTGCAAAAATATGTTATATTCCCATACTTTTGCGCTTTTGGAACTCTTTATTTTGAAAAATAATAAATACAGAAATACGACACTAACAAATATGTTTTCTAATTGAAAATATTTAAGAATTACACTACGATATGGATAGTATTGTATTATAAATTACAAAATTCACCCAAAACCTCATTAAATAAACAATAATTGGATAATTTAAGGGAATATCTGCAATTTGTACATAGAATTTGAATTTTTTATAAGACACTGTAATTAAAGATTAATGAAGATAATTTATAAATTTTTGAACTTACCTTAAAATAAACAGATATTGCTTAGTTTGAGAAGTCTGAGTCATGTAATAGGTAGCAAATGGCTTCAAATTGGTTGATAGTTCATTTAAATGAAGCTCTTATGTTTGTAAGCTTACAAGATTTCCTATATTTGGTTACAATTGTGATCATTAAGCTTCCTTTAAGTAAAGATTGGCTGATCACCATTAAAAGCTCGTAATATACACTTCCCAATAAAAAGGTTTTTCATTCAATTTAGACAGCTGTATGGAAATAAAATTTAAATTATAAGTTTATATATATATACTTTTTGGGAGAAATAGATTATTAAGTATGAAAATTTTTGATAATAAATTTACAAATCTATTTATGAGAATGATTATTTTCGCATTCGAACCAAACCATAAAATTAACGTATAATATACAAAAGTTAAATATATATGTCTGAGCACTTTTTTGCTGAAACTCAAGATCGTTTTCTAAATTGTACTTAATAAATCTTTCAAATAATATCTATTTTTAGATTTATTTATATCAGCTGACTCTGAAAAATGAAGTTGTACATTTCAACGCATTTTTTGCTTAGAAGTATTCTTTTGAACTTGGAATTGTACATTTTCTATTTCACATATGTAATCGATGATAGTGTAGAGTCTATCTTGGAAATAAACCTCTGGGTTTTTGAAGTTATATTATTTTCATTGTAAACAATCAATTGCTAAAACATAACAAGTAATGATATACACTGTGATTAATGATAGCAAATTTATATCTATGATGCCATGTTCGTAGTTTTTAATATAGATGCATTATTTTCATTATTTTTCTATAATTCGAGATATTTTTATTATATTTATCCCAAAAATATTTATGAATACTGTTCTTAACAATTTGAATTAAAAAACTATCAAGTACGTAAATGAAAAATATAAATCATAAAGTTAATTAAAATGTACTTTTGATGAAGATATTCTTATTTTAGTCTCAATTAGTAAATTTTAGAATTATTTGCAAACAAAATTAATTAGAATTAATTATTTTAGCACTTCAAACAATAATAATAATAAAATTTAATGATGAATAAGAATTCAAAAAATAGTTTCCAAACGAATTACGAACTTATAAATTAAAAGAACAGATTTAAAATACTGTTAATTACTATTTAAAAGCCCTTCTGTTAATACTTTATATCTTACGTTTTTTATTTTCTCACATATACTATAAACTTTCGATAATCAAGTAAAATGTACAATAATATTGACTAAACAGTATTCATTGACTAGTCATTTGTAATTGTCTATGAAATTTCCACAATTTTATTGAAGCATGTAAAAATACATAATCATATCAAAAGATATTTTTGTACACAAAGTATTTTCCAAAGTAATTGAAAACATCTTTTTTAGTTTTTGAGATAATAGTTAAAATATGTTTTGTCTGAAAGATATATGAGACTTTCAAAATAATATTAAATTTGTTTCTATCCTATTGTTTCACATCATATAGACATATGATTTAATGAACATTGCATTTTTATAATTATGATAGACGCATTCTGGTATGAAACTTCTATAAATTTGAAATTTTAATTGAAATTTAGAAGAAAATTATTCCTTAATTTATCACAATACATGTAAGATTTGAAACTATTGGTATAGGAAATAGAATTGAAACTGAGACAATAAATTACAATTTTATAAATTGAAATTTTTTACTGTATGACATCTCATGTTTTAAAATATGTTTATTATTCATTTTTATGTTTTAAAATATTGCCTATGTATCTCATATTTTATGTTTTAAAATATGAGATACATAGGCAATATTTATGTTTTAAAACTAAATCAAGTAAAAGTGTTTAATTTATAGAGTTAGTATCCATGCAAAACGTTATACTCGAAATCATATTGAACATATGTTAAAGATAAAAATACTCTCCCCCAAATAGAAAAACAAAAAATTTCGATATACTTATAATAATAATACTTTTCATTAATCATTAAATGAATGAATCTTTTGATACATTTTGTGAGTAAAAATACACAAAATTTTTCAAAAAAAAATTTCAACGGAAATATTTACATTAATGCGTTTCTCGTGAAATAAGTTGTTTCTAGTATTTTTGGGAAAAGTATTAATTCATTTTGCTTGTTAATATCACAATAGATTCCATCTACCTTGTAAAATATAACAGAGATTTATTCAAATTTCTGGGACCATTTATTTTTTTAATTGATGTGTTTTTATTTATGTCTTTTATTTTATTTTTAATTATAAAAATTAACTATGAGAATGATTTTTTACGGAACATTATAATATAAAAATACTTATTAATTTATTTATTTGAGCTCATTTCTGCTCGAAGAAACTTATAATTTTTTTACCAAAAAGCTCTAAGCAAATAAATGTTTTTATTTTAATCTGTTTTCATGATTCTTACACTTTTGAATCATTTTTAATCTTTTTCCACTATATTTAAAATTCTCAGAAATAATTCAGCTCATTGAATTAAAAATTCTTTGTAGGAAAAGAAGTTTTTATATTTTTTTTCTGTTCAGTATAATCATATCAACATTGTGGTTACAGAAGTTAATTTATTGTTTTTATTTCTGTCTTTAACCATAAGTATTTAATATCACATATTTTTTTTCGAGTATGCATTTCTTATTTTAATATTGGATTATTTTACGAATATTTGAGAAATAAAATGTGTATGGTACAGTTTATAAGGAAGCGTGCTTCTAATATATAATTAATTTCAAATAAATAAAACATTTACGAAGTCGTCAAAAATTTATGTAGTATATTTTAAAATAATTTTAAACTTAAAAATGTTTATCACGTATGATAATAACTATAATATTAACTATAAATCTATTAAGAGTATGCTTGTAAATGCTTTCAATGAAGAGTATGCTTGTAATAAATAATCAAATAAATTTATATAAAATCTTAAAACAAATGCAATTTTAAAAAATGCGGAATTAAATTACATTTTGTAGAAACTAAACATACATTACATTTTTATTAGTTATATTTTCTCCTTGTAAACAGAAAATTTAGATTTAGTAAAATTTTTATTTTTAATAACAAATCTGAAGTGAATAGAAAATAATATCCAATTGTCTTCGCAATAGTGCACTTGAAAAGAGAGTGAAAGTTACTCTATGTAAATAATAAATATAAATTTAATCATTTATAAATAATTCTATTTAAAATTTACTTCAATATAATATACATAAACGTATTCAAAAGAGGATTTTATTTAGTCATTACAATATTCACGAATGATTTCTCAAGCTTTCTTTAAATATTTACTGAGAGTATCATATGATAATATTTTTTTATATTATAGCTTTATTGATATATTTTCCAGAGCTAGTCATTTTCTTCTATTTTAACGCACTGAAAACTTTCTTAAGAGCATTAAACTTAAACTTTCTTCATTATTGCAAAAAGATTCAAATTATTTATTTTCTTTTAATGTTTAAAGTTAATACTAAATCACGATTAATAATTCGTTTCAAAAGGATTTCTCTTCAAAAATCATTGAAAAGAATAATCATGAGTTGACTCATGAAAGTAATTAAATTTCAAGTATTTCGTAAAGCATATAATGCACAGAAATCAATTTCAAATGAACAAAACAAATGACTTTCTAACTAAATATTAATATAAACTACTTGTTTTCTTTTACATTTGATAAATATAAATCTTGTAAATTCAATACAAAAAAGATGTATTTCCTGGCTTTTATAATAAAAATTCATTTTAGAAGAAATAAATCGTGCTCATAATAAAATGCTAAAGAAAAAATGCAATGATTTATATAGACAATTTTTTAAAAAGTGATAATGTTGTTTGTGAGTTATTCTGGAAATTATTATTTGGGACTTTGATAATAAATAAACAAAATATATTTAAAATATTAAGCGACTAAATACTATCTTCACATTATATTATATTAAATTTATTTTACAGGCATATTGTTACAAGAAAAACAAAATTATTTAATTAAAAGCATCTTTAAATATAAATAAACTTTTTTATGCTTTTTGTATTCATTGAATGATCATTTAGTTTAATAAAAAATTAAATTAAAATTTAATAACTTTAGAAAGAAATTTTAGAAAAAATGCATTTCTATTACTGTTTTCAAATTTACAGTTGACAATGTTTATTTTTTTTATTTTTAACTTCTCACGCAATTTTTCCTTTAAAAATAGTTATGAAAATCAAGCTTTTGATACAAATTTAAAATTTATACAATCATCAAACGTTTTAAAAATTATTTCTTTTTTGTTTTCTTTCTCACACTCTCTGATTTTTAAATGTTAGATTTCTATTTTGTATAGTCATAAATTGAATGAAGTATTCAGAATATTCTACAGAAAATTATTTCAAATGTATGCAAAACAACATAATATGCTTTTATTCAAAAATAAAGAGATTCCAAACATCCTCTCTAAAAAAAGTACAAGTTTTACCCTGTCCACTGAATAAAATATATCAATTTCGATTTCAGGAAGCAAATATGTGAGCACAAGTAAAGGTTATGGGAATTTATATGTTAATTATCTTGAAACTTTAGATTGCTCTCTTTTTACTTGAACTTCTTAATGATTTTGTAAATTTTACAAAAGAAATTATGAGAAAAAACCATTGACCATAACCGAGTTAAGAAATATAATAAAAGTTTAGAATACTGATAATACTTAAATACAGTTCAATTATTAGAACAATAGTATGGTTGTAAAATCCTAGTTTCTGTGCGATAGTGAACATATAACAAGAACGATGAAATAGGCATTGTGATACAATATAATTTTAGTAAAGTATAATAATAGAATTTGTTGAATATCAACAATATACCGTCTGGTTATCTTATTATAAAAGTACGAAACATTTTGTTTCAGGAGTTGAAATTTTATCCTTATAAATACTTTTTTTAAAGCACTGTTTCCTAGTGATTTTAACAATGCTTAGAAATGAGTAATGCTTGGTTTTATAACATTTTATAAGTGATAAAGCATTTTTTTCGAAGGATGACCCTAACGCAACTGCCACATTTGCTCTTCAATCAGTCCATAAGCGTAATTTTAAAATCATTCATTATGTAGCCAGCTTTACACAACTTTTATTATCACTTCTTACTTTAAAAAAGAAATTCGATGAAATAAATCATTGGTTCTCAAAATCAATGATGGAAGTTTGCCGATAAGCTACGCCTATTCTTGATTTTATAACAGCAACAAAATGTTTCTCTTGTTCATTTATCTGATTCCACTCTTGAAGAGAGTGAACTGAATAATCTTTGTCAGTGAAAAAAATTAATCCAATGTTGTGTAACTCAGAGCTGTAAGATTTTGCAACTCCTGTGAAAAGTTATCACTTCCGAGGAAATAATGTAAAGGATAGCGAGATCATATACTATACTGATTACATAATTTAGTTTAATAGCAAATTTTTTTAAAAAAATACTTCATAGTCAATCGACAGATTACCATTATTTATGCACCATACCAGATTTTCATAAAATTATGTATAATAATCAATTTCTGTATCATTTAGGCAGATGATGTGACTCCTTACACTTAAAAGAAGCTAAAACATTTTCTGCAGGCGAATCCTATAAAAAGAGAATACTTTCTCATGAGTTATTCATTACTTGGATATGGAGGTGAAACTGTATCAATCCTGGTGAATTAGCACTATTGGGGATTTCATAAGACCATTATGTATACCCTTGAAATCAGAAAAAAAAATGATATAATATTATTACACATGCAACAAATAAGGTATGACATGTTGCAAGACGTCATGAAAAATGTAACCCAAAGCTTTCAACTTTCATAATAGCTCAATAGAATGGACATTGTACTTGTAATTAATAATACAATTTTATCACTCAAGGTTAATACATTCAATCTGTAATGTCATTTTTGTCATTTATTTTTATTTTAATATTATCATACACTAAACTATATATAGTAGTGCCAAAATATTCACTGGAGGGACATTTAAGAGTATTTACTTCTATAAAAATCAAAAGGCCATGTTACGTTGTACAAATGTAAAATTTTGTTTTGTTCTAACAATACATTACGTCTTGTATAGACCAATAGAGATGATATCATAGACCCTTACTCCCCCACCACCAAATCTGACACTTTTGAAAAGTGCTATTGTTCTGAAAAATATATTTTACATAGAAACAACAGTCATAGGCTTACAAACTGAAGATAAAGCAAACAAGTAACCAGAATCACACAATTTAAAATATTGTGAACTATATATTTCGACATTTTACCTGTAGACTCAAGAGTGAAATTAATAAGTCAATAAGAGAGGGCTAGAAATAACAACAATACCTTTACGATGACAGTTATAGCACCATGAATGATCTGAAGGAGAAATTTCTCCTCTGAAACCTTTTTAGTAATTTACAGTTTATTTTCTTCTATAATGAATTTTCCAGAGTGCTTGGACTAGATATATTCTATGATGGAAAATTTGCAGAAGGATAAATACACGTGTCCATGCAGCTAGACTTGTACAATCAAGGGTGGATGAGCACAAAAATTGAGTTAAATACCTACTTTGGGACAGTCATCCGACCACAATAGAGCTGAACCGTTTATGATGAATTTAAAAACATTCACTATTAAAATCATATCCTCCTCCGGCATCTCGTCCGGAACTTTGATAATAGCTCTGCAAAGAATGGATGATATACATAAAATTAGTAATGAAAAACATTTATATTCAAATGTCTTTTAAAGTTCGTACTGCAAATAAATGTGCATTACTTTAAAATGTGAAAATTAAATTTTCATCAGAATCATCACAAACATTAAAGAAAATTGATTAATTATTGCATGAATATATTTTTTCCGAAAGAATTTTTCATAAAATGCTCAGATGCTTGAAACATAAATTGTTAAACAAAAGTTGTTAAAATACATGGTTTACTAAAAAAAACGCATTTTCTTTTAATTACCGATATTGTGAGAATTCTTATGGATTAAGTTAGTTAGAGAAAATTTTCTCTTAAACTTTTCCATAATTCTTCTCCCTTAAGAAAAACATTTTCGAGAGTTTTATTTAATTGTTGACATATTTTTTAAATTTTTCAATGCACTTTCAAATCAAATTACTCAAGGGATTTAAATTAGCCATTTAAAGCCTTATTTCAATTAGTTTCCTCTTGACTAATTTTTTACTACTTATATATTTTATTTTTTGCTTTTTCGGTGATTGGAAAAAGTAATAAATGTGTTCTTAGAACGACGCTTTTGTTGAAAATATTCCTTTTTTTTAAAGCTGAGTTTACATCCTACAAATACATAAGTTGCATTTCCTAATCCTTAACTAAAAAATATATTATTTTTATTTACTATTGTTTTTACCACTAAATAGAAAATTTCATAATCTAAATTAAATTCTTTCTAAGAACTATATTCAGCCTTCTGCGAAAATCAAATATTTTTCAGTTTATTCAAACGTAAAAAAATGTCATATATTTATAAAGAAATATTTCTTTAAAACTTAGAATAGCTATCCAATTCATAATTAATTAGCTTCCTTTCAAAATTATTGTATGCTTTACAAATCATTTTTTTCAAAAAATTTAGTTTATTCAAATATTTTTGCTGGAAATTTCTTACATATTAAAATTGCAGTTTTTTTAAATGCAATTT
>JAPDSC010066973.1:0-10752 GCA_026290005.1 Latrodectus geometricus
TTGTTTTTCTTTGATAATAAAATAAAAAGAAAAATGTTAATTTATGTCAACTAATTGGAATATTCAAAACCAAAATATAGTTTTCATGTCATTCGTTTCTATTTTTCTATGGTATTTTAAATAAATATATCGACTTTTATGCATATATTTATTCCTATATTTTTAACCTTCTCCAGTAATAGAAAGGATGATAAGCTATATTTGCATTATTTTTATATCTACATATTTATGCTTCCGTGTGTAGGAAAGTACGTGTATGATATATTTATTATAGTATATATTTATATATATATATATATATATATATATATATATATATATACATTTTATACAACATTAAAATACGTAATTTTATATTTATTATGTAAAACTTTGATATAAGTAGTAATCTGGAATACATATAATTTCACCTTATCAGTGATTACATCATAATTATAGATTTAGAAATAGTAATTATAAATAAATAGAAATTTTTTCTACCGATAAGAACTTTCCTAAAATTAATCTCCATGACGAATTTTTAATTTCGTTAAAATGACGGACATATGTTGAATTAAACAACTTACTAAAACTTTTATTTCGTCAAAATTAATAAATAATATAAACGTTACAACATTTATAATAGTTTAATCATATATTCAGTTATTAGTTTTTAATATCATTTTTCCAATGTTTGATAAAATATTTCAATTTTATAAAATTTTCTTACTTCTCTATAATTTTAAATCCAAGCTTTCATTGTTAAGAAAAAGTACATGTCTAATATGTGATTACTCTATAAGTTTTATTTATTTGAAATATTCTGTATAGATCACATCATGTATCATTGAAAGAAACAGTTTCATTCACATACACATAGATACTAAAAATAAAATCTGGTCATCATATTTAATATGTTTATTTTACGATTTGTATTTTTTTAATCGGACTATTATATTTTGAAAAAGTTATGGAATATGTTCATAATAAAGAAAAGTGATAAATTAAACAACACGTGAGGTTTCTTTAATTACTTTTCTTTGCATATTTTTACAATATAAAAGTAATTTTTTTAATATTAGTTTATTTAACTAGGAAGAATTTAATGGATACTAAAACATAGATACTACTCAAAAAGAGCATTTAAGTAAGTATAAATTACTTCTAATCAATCGAGTAAAATTTTCACCCAATAAACGATTTTTTAAATAAATAATTCTCGCATACACGAATATATTTAATGCAGACAGTCAAAACAAACTTTAGAATATATAAATCCTATATTTAATTTTCAGTTCATAAAATATTTAAGTCCTAAGAAGTATACTGTATTAACTTAAAAGAATAATCTTATCTTGTGCTTCAGTGAGAAAAGCTTATAAAATTATTTCATTGATTAAATCTTGATTTTCATAATTATAAATTAAATTTGTTTTCAAGATGAGTAAAATCAAGCTTAATTGATCTCTGCTTAGATTTAACCTAAAAATTGCAATTTTAATATATGCTACAAGAAAAAATCTTTCTCGTTAGTGTAGACCTCTAAAATTATCTAACTAATCTGTAATTTTAAAAATGTAAAAACAGCATTTTTAGCTTTTGTTACAAAATGATTTTAAATCCTATCCAATAAGTTAAAAAAAAGCTTTCCTTTCATTAGAAAATTAAGAAAGTATGTTATATAAGAAATTAACTTAATGGTAGATTGTGTAAAATTATTATGTTAAGAAAATATATTATTTGTGATACATATAACGATTTAAAAACCATTGAATGGTTATTTGTTTGTATTGCATATAATACTATTAGCAATCATTTTTAAAATTCAATTTAAATACTAGTCAATGTTTATATTTTGATTTATTATTTATCTATACAAGGATTTTGCTTTATAAAGCAGGACTTTGATTCTTTTTGTAAATTTCTTCATACCGATATTGATACTTTTATTAACTTTAATATTTGTAAAAAAATCATTTATTGTGAATTATATTCATAATCACTCATTATCTATTATCAATACGGACACAATTATTTTTATGCATATTTCAATATTACTTACTAAACAATCAATATCACTTACTTAAAAATATTACTTTAAAGAACGTTTTGGAATGTTTTATAAGTCACCATCTCAATTTGGGTTCTTTCCCTAAAACGTCATGAGCAAAATAAATTATTTTTTGACTTTACAGGAATAGTATATTATTTATCTTAATGGCAAAAAGGCATTTAATGTATGTAAAATTTTATGGAATTTAATATCTTTAATTAATAATATCTACAAGCATTAAATAAGGTTTAACCAAAAATGATTTTAATAAGATAAAAAATTCAAGAAAAGTAAGTAAATTTTTTTGTATAAAATGTTATCCTTAAATAAAAATATTCTAACAAATAAAATTATATCACAAATTCTCACATACGTGGAAAACATTTTTTTTTAGAATTATTATTTGACTGATTGACAACAAAAGAAAGTGAAATGACTTGTTCAGAAAACAATTAATTATAATTAAAAGAAAAATTCTCAAAATTTAAAAAGGTACTAAATTTATTATAACAAAACAACTTTATTTTAATGATGATTTGCTCCAAGTACATCACTGATATTTTCTATTGAGAAAACTATAAAATTCACAAAGAGATATTTTCAAGTTTTGACAAGATAAATACATTATCACCATAGACGTAGAATATTTAATATTCTTTTTATCTTCCAAGATTTGAATCCACTTGTTGTTATAAAAAATACTAGTTAAACTCATTGATTCCACAATGCTGTAAGCACATAAATTAAAAAAATTTAATATGACCTTAAAAAATTATTAATTAATAATTTTTAGATTAATATATAATACTTTACGATTCTTAAATGTAAAAAATAATATTACACTCTTTTTGTTGTTTCTTAATTGAAATATTTAATTTGTAACTAATTATTTATGATAATTAAAAAACATGCATAGAAAAATATTCCTTAGAAATGAAGTGAAAAAAAACATGTTCAGAAAAAGTTTGATTGTTTTTTTAAAACTGGGAGCTAAATAGATTTACAGATATTTCCTTTATGTACTAGTTATTAAACTAATGAAAATGTTTTTGTTAAACTATTTATATAAGGTAATAGAAATAAGTAATTTATCCGTAAGATATACACGTGTGATATATTATTATCTTTTATAACTCATTCTCAGTTGCTAAAGCTTCAGTCACGTGACGCATTCTGTTTATATATTTAATGTATCTCCAAACATCCAAACTATTTCAGCCTCACTCGGATAAGATTCTGCCCTAATTATCTCTCCTGCTGGGAATACAAGCTTCAAAGTTAATTGACTAGTGATAAGTATTTATTATTAGTGTTTGGTAGAAAAATCTCTTTTATTCAACTATAATTCAGTTAATACTTTATCTTTTATGTTAAGCAAATAACAGCGATGTACTTGGAGCAAATCATCATTAAAATAAAGTTGTTTTGTTTTAATAAATTTAGTACCATTAAAAATTTTGAGAATTTTCCTTTTAATTATGAAACTAATCAATGAAAAATTACTCTATAAAATTTTGAAATGTATTACATTTGTGTCATAAAGCCAAACTCAGGAAGACAAGATCTCTTCAGAAAACCTCCATACATCCACTTATATACACCCATAGGTTCCATCAGTGCTATAGGAACAAATAATTTAGCATATGTAAAATAATTTTACAATAACGCATGCAAATTTTAATACATTGTTTTATACTACAATAACGCTGAAATAAAAATAAACAAATAATGTGAATTCATTTGTCCTGTAATATCAAAAACTTGACTATATTTAATTTTTTTTTCTTTATTCGTTGTAAGATAAAACATTTTTTTTAAATTTATTGCTTAAAAATAAACTTTAAATGGTATGTTAGATTAATTGTAAATAAATAGTAAAACTGTGGCCTGTGAATGAGGTTTAAACTATTCCACTGAAAAACGCGAGAGATATATCGCAGTTTGATTTTCCATAGTTCTAACTATCAAGGTAAAAGGTTTTCAAATTTTATCTTTGCTACGAATCAATACAACTTATAACATAGGAAATTGATTTCTAGCAAATGCTTAATAATAAGCTTCAGATATCAGGCTATACGAGGTTTACCACCAATTTTATAAATTTAAATTTCCAATGTAAAATTTCAATGTAAAAATAATAATAAACTCATAAAGTTTAAAAACAACCTGTATTAAAAAATGAAGTACTATTTTGCTTTATATACATATTTAACAAATTGGATGTTTTAACACATAAAAACAAATAATTTAACTTCTCAGAATTTCGATTAGTCTTCTTATAATATACTGCCCATCTTACCATCTGTGAGAAATTTACTCAATAACTTACAGTATTCTTGTTTTGCAAGCTAGAAAACATCGAAAAATCCCTGCAGTAACCCTTTATATTCGACTCAGATAGAATTCGAGATAAAATCGCTTAAAAAATGTATCTTTTCTGGTAATCTATCTATGAGCCCCATTACAAATGCTGTTAAGACCGTGTAGTAGTGACTTAACAGGTGAAAGCTGCGATAAGTAATTTTAGTTCCCACCGCTTAAATTTTCTTAATACTTTTAATAAACAGTGAGCCAAGTTCACGAGTCATTAAATAATTAATAAAGTAATCTGCTGTTCACACATGCAGACATAACAGCAATTGGGATGGAACTCCAGATTTCTCGCACTGAAATACTATCTCTACTACTATACAACAGTAAGCCAAATTCCATGATTCGCGATTTTCTTAGTCCTTAATTTTTGCTCATTGATCATACGCGTTACAATGGGTATTACAATGTTTTCAAGTCAATAGCAGATAAAAAGTAAGCAATTAATATTAGTTTCTCATAATTTATTGATCATTTGGCATGTTTTTAAAAATTCAAAATATCAACTCAAATATTTTGAAAATATGAATATAGTTATTACAAGCCGAATATTATAATAATATATTTGTAGCATTGTTGCATATTTGTTTTTTTTTTGGAGGGGTGTCTTTTCTTGGTAATGTTTGCTGTATTCTAGTAGTAAAAAATAAGAAATAACATATAACTAATAACATCGATAAAAAAGATATAAGTATAAAAGGAATCCCGTACAATCTTCTATAAAGAGCTCAGTCAACTCTAACGTGTGATATATCCCAAGAATAGTTCTTGAAGTTCCCAGAGTTCTTGTCTTGTATCACATGAACACGGTGCGTAATCTACGTTATTCAGGAAATTAACACTATCAGTTTATTTAAATGCTTTGAAACACTTTTGGATATTAAGTTATCAGTTACTTATTATCAGTATAATTAATTCTTCAGATAGGTGAACAGAGTATAATTTCTAAGCTTTTTAGATTGTATAGGCTTCTTTAGACTATGAATACATTGATCTCTAGTATATAAAAAGATACTTAAATATATATTAGATTGTTTCTATTTTTAATAAAACACATATATTAAAAGAAATTTAAAAAAAATTTGCAAAAAAAAACCAGCTTTTTTCTTGAAAGCTCAATAATTTTTTATAGAAAAATAAAAGCTTCGATACATAAACTATTTCATTTATTGAATCAGAGCTTATTAACGTAAAGCATTGAATTTGCTTTCAGATTTATGAATGGATTCGAAAAAGGAGTATTTTTTTTCTAAGAAAATTTCATGACGTACAATTAATTTTAAATAACTGCTATGTTAACACATAAACTCTGGCCTAGAAACAGATGAAGTAGAAAGTTTCAGATTCAATCTTAATCACTATTAAATAACAATAAATAATCTCCCTTGAGACAAGCGAATATGAGCCATTACACATGAAAAATTTTCAAAGAATAAAAATGTTATGAGTGTTAACATGTTACATGAAATCTTTTAATTTTTAAGATACTTATTACTAAGTATTAAAAAAAACATGATCATATGATTTCTGAATAAATGTTTTAAAATTTATATAAAAATTAGGTAAAAAAAAATGGTAATTCGGTTATACTTTTTAAAATTTCAATTTTTTGTAACCTAAATTCTAGTTTAGTTTGATTTATTTATAATTATAGTTATCTTTTTGTATACGAGATATAATTTGATCAGGATCCATAGTTTATAATGCATAACATATCCAAACATTCATTCCAAAGATAAGAACCAAATATACTGATTATTCTGTTGAATGGCAGTGCATTGTCCATTCAATAGCCTTTGAAATAAATATTATTATTGATTTTTGATATAAATATTGCTATTTTAATGAGTTTCCAGAATAAATATTTATCTCCTTCAAATTTTGAAACAATAGATGTTAAATATCAACTCATTTTAAGATCAATGATTCATGGATTAGATGATAATTTTGGTTCTATTTGTCAAGATTTTTCATTATTCATTAAATTTATATTAAAAATATCACACTTTTTTTAATTAAATATGTAATTGGTTTCGGGGTGGTAAAATAAATGTGTTTCTTATTTCTTTCCAATTGATATAATTATGTTCTTGTATTTCTAAAGAAATTGAAGGATCTTTTGAGCCTACATAATAAAAATTAATTAGAGATTTTTTTCAGAGAAAAATACATTTGAATTATTAATGCTATTGTTTCAATCAAAATAACAAGACAAATAAATGTTATTAATGAATAAAAAGTTTTAAAGAATAGAAGAAATGTTTTAACTAATTTAATTTAAAACTTATGAAGGATTTAACTTTCCTGCTCATTCATTAAAACTAAATAACTGAATATATATTTTTCATTAAGTATTTATTTTTCAATTAAGCTTAAATTATTAACTAAATGTAAAGAAGAAAAATTTTATATTAATAGAAGGAAATCTCATTCGAAGGAATATCAAACAAGTTATTACATAATATTTGTTTTTGCGTTTATCTAATAACTTATTAATATAACTATATAATTCAATTTTAAATTATGTTTTTGCAAATGCATATAATATTAACAATAAAATTTATTTCTCATATTATATTACAAATAATATAAAAATAATATTTTTAAATTGCTATATATGTTACACTATTAACAAATCAAAATTCTTAAAAGTATTTCTATATTGACGATTGGTAAAAATGATATCTTTATTCATGATACTTTATTAAAGAATGCTAAATCTCCGAACTATAAAACTCAGGCTTAAAATAATCTACTGCATTAAAAAGAAATATATCGAATTTTATTTTATAAGCAGAATGCAGTTTGAATGGGAGAGGCATTTTAAAAAAGTTTTTATGAGATTTTATCAGAAGAGTTGTGTTAATACTTTTATTATTAATCCAGTCCTCACATACTTCAGAAGAAACAATGCTCAAGATCACTGCAGCAACGGAAAGAATTCTAAACCACACACGATTCACGTGAACCTAATTTCACATCATGAATGCTGAATACCTTCCATTCGCGTGATCCATGACAGTTCATTGTGAAATAGAATGTCCGATTGCTATTATTATCACCATTAAAATTTACCACCATTACACCTGCATTCATTTGATTATATAAGCCACATAATTATAGTTTTTATTTTGTATGTATCCATCTAGATTTCGCAATGGTTAGAGGAAAATATTTCTTATATGTAATAAATTATAACCGGAAGTTTATTGTTTTATTTTCGGTCATTTATACAATTAAAGTTCTACTGTTAACATAAGGAAATTTTTTATACACGAATACATTAAATACGCTTTAGAAATACATTGAATCTTAACTTATTTAGTCTTACTGGAATTAAATTTTAATTACTAATCTTTTTATTTACTATTAGTTTAATATGTTTTTAATTTATTTTGCTATATTTTTTATATAAAACTTCTGATAGTTTTTTATGAAATCTCAAAAAGAAAGTATTCTTAGCTGCTATATTTTTCAAAAAAAGTTTTCATCGCCATATTAAGGGCCCTAATGTTAAAGGAAAAAATTATTCAGATTATTTTTTACATCATTGAAGTATAGAAAGCCGGTATGTATATGTAATAATTTTTTTGCTATAAAATATATTGACTGTTAAAAGGAATGCTTTTGGAAGTGAATTCTTTGTTGTACGGAGTTTACATAACTTGGATTTAGTATTTTGATAAAACATTTTGAAGAAAAATACTAATTGACACAAATTATTCTATTTTTAAAATTATAATTTATAAAATCTAAATATGTTTTTTTTTTCTCAAAACAATTTTTGTAAATAATCAATATTATTTTTATATCATTTGAAATAAAAATTTACAGTTTACTTTGACAACTTAATGATTATTTATTTTGTGATTTTTATAAAATTATGTGTTGTTAATATCCTTCATAATAATAAAAAAAAATAACTGTAATTATACGGGATATTTTATAAGCATAAAAGTGTAAGCTACATTTATGAACTTAATGTATTGGCCACTAGAATTACTTCTACACGCACACATATCAGGACGTCTTAGTAAAATAATGCAGTTCAATAACAAAACTAACAAATTTATTGAAAACCCGAACTTAGTCATTCTGTATATGACCGATACTGAAGGTTTAAGTAGATCAACTGTTTGCTCTCCAGTAGTGATTTTACATTTTTTACATTCGGATAGACTGACTTTACAAATGTTCTCAATTAGTAATTTAAAATGTATACTCACTAACTAATAAAGACAAATTTCTTTAACATTAATATTGAAATGTAGCCAAAAAACATAATGAGAGAGATATAAAGCATATAATACTAAATTAAATCAAATTAATATCAACTATATTTATGATAGAGAGATAATCATTATTTTTCATTCACGCAAACAAATATTGTATTAATTATCATTAATATCAATTTTAAATTTTACATTAAAAATATTATCATACTATATTTTTTTTAAATATTTAACATTTGCAAATATAACACAATTTAATTATTACGATTAAAATAAACACACTAAACTTGTATAAAATAATAAAGTCTTTTTTTGTAATTCTTTATTAATACTGTTCTTAATTTCAACACTAATACCTATGACAAAAATTTACAGTAAAATAAATAAACTTAGAAGCATATTAAAGAATTCCCAAAACAAATTTTAATCAACTTTCATATTATTTGATGAATATTTCAGCATACAATAAATCAACTTTAAAAGAAATTTATTTTTAGAGGCAATAGTCTGTTAAAAAGTTCATTGTCCTTTAATTTGCGAATTTTTCTAGTTCTGAAATTGAAATAATCTTACTATTTAGGACCCCTCATTCATCCTCAGTCCTCCCGTGTAGTTCTATATGGATTGCGTTTAGGGATGTTCTGAGAATAGTTATCACCACTATTGGCACTATCACTGTCTTCATCCGAATGCGGTTCGCTTATCCTTGGTTTCAGTTGACTAATATGAACTGTTGCTACGTAGAAGTGGCCTTTTCTTTTTACTTCCAGTTGAGTCACACGGTATCGTTCGGCAATACCTCGGTAACAATAAGTGGGCCTCGATATTTAAGCTGTGGCTTCGTAGGTTGGCATGTAGATTGTGTAGCACTTTTCATCATGACAATGTCTCCTCGTTCAAATGTAATTGTCTACATCTTTTTTTATCGTAATACTGCTTCATTTTTGTTGACATTTTTTCTACTTGTCTTCGAGACTCTTCATGCAGTATAGATGGATCTTTCCAAATCTGAGTTTCTTCATCAACTAATTCCTCAAAATTTTGTCAAGGAATAGTGGAGAATAAGTATGAAGCATTTCAAATGGTGACTTGTTACAAAATTGTTCAAGTTTCTCTCAACTTCATCTATTTTAGTATCCCAATCTTTAAGATTTAGATTTTCCAGACCAATTGTTATGATAGACAAAATTGTACTATTACCTTTTTCAAAATTTCCATTTGCTTATAGTCACTTCGAACAATTGAGTGTAAGATGAATTCCATCTTCAGTACAATATTGTTGAAATTGATGTAAAATTAAACAAGTTCCTCTATCTTTAATTATTTTCTTAGGTAGATCATAAGTACTTACAAACTTTTTCAGAGCCTTCAGCTCATGTGACGTAGACGTACTATTCACTGGAGTCAACAACAAATTTAGAACAAATCTTGTGAAATTATCTATCATGACCAAAAACTTGTTTTTGCCTTTAGAACTCTTTACAAAAAGTTCTAAATGATCCATATTATAATTTCTTTGGCCAGGTTTAATTCGATTCAATAAACCATGCTGCTTTCCTGTGCCTGTGTTTTCTTCATAAAACATTCAAAACATTTTGAAATATGTCTTCGTGCATAGCATTTTATATAAGGTAACCAATACAACTCATTAAACTAATTCACAGTTCGGTCAGCAGAAAAATGTCCCATGAGGTTATGGAATTTAATTACTGCAATTTTTCTCATTTCTTCGGAATAGCATAGAGCAGTTCTACTTTTCCGTTTTCGTTTATGCATCTAAATAATCTGTTTCTCTTAAAGACGTAATTTCTTATATAAGTTTCTTATAAGACATTGTTTTCATCTTTTGTTATATCTTAGTCTTTTTCTTAAATATTAATATCAATTTTAGAATTTCTGCATCAACTTCTGGTATCATCACTATTTGTTTATCTTTACCTCCAAGTCAAACAAACTTCTAATTTATCCTTGATGAGAGACGTTAATGTATCATCAGTTGCATTGCAAAAATAATTATATGGAAGAGTTTATTCAGAATTTAAATTCTAATAAATTAATATAGTATAGGAAATAAGCTAAATAAAATATTGAAAATAGTATAAGACCGTTTTTCATATC
>JAPDSC010066973.1:10762-41473 GCA_026290005.1 Latrodectus geometricus
GGGAAAGTTTCTTATTGATAGAAAACTTAGTTCTACAACACATGTTCTCTTATATTTTTTTTTACTTTAACCTCTTACCATAATGACAGGTTCACTCATAAATTTCAGACTTGTCTAGAGAATATTTATTAATTTGAAATTTATTACACTTTTCTGGGAACTCTTCGCCTTCATGATCAACAAACTTCTAAAAACTATTGTCTTTTCAGTGGATATAAAACCTGTGGCTGTTTAGCTTTAACTTTACAAATATAATATTCCTATCAGGTAACATAAACGATTCAATCACGTTTTTTAAAGATCAATCCACCTTTTCCATGTATTCATTGAATATTATAATAACATATCCTATCTTAATGGTTCGTTATGTTCAAATATTTCGCTCAAATGCCTACGTAGTTCCAAATATTTTGGGTAAAAAAGTTTCCGAATACCCAATTGCAATCTCTGATGATATACACATCTTTTATTTAATTATTAATTAAGATCTAGGGACAAATGTAACTGTTTTTTTATATTACTCCAGTAACCTACTTGGAGTAGTAAGTTCTAAATCATTTGCATCATCACTCTAGCTCCCCTTAGTTTTGTTTGTGCCTTGCTCGTAATAAAGGGGTGTTCCTGAGAGGATTGAATGATCTACTTCCGGAGTATACCCTCCTGGAAAGGTCTCCTAAGGTGAGAAATTTTGTTTATCATTCCCAGATAACATTAACAGTCATGTATCTAAGACTCACTTCTACCTCTTGGTACTCAAATCGTCGGGTGACAGAACCTTTTTCCTCCTATGAATTTGATGCTGCATCATCCATTTCGTACATTTTAACACTTGTCTATTTTGACTTAAGTGGGCACTTAAAATATGTTAATATTCTGCAAGAGGCGAAATTTCCATTTTGGTATAAATGCCAGCAAGCACAAGCATAACCTCAACAAATCTTTGAATAAGAGGATATCTATAAATATCCACTCGTTGTATCGGATTTAATTAATGCCAACTGTTTCATCGATCTGGTCTGACAAAGTCAGACCAGACCGACCAGCGGGAGATTTGATGCTACAACATCATTCACGTAGGTGAGATGTCATCCATTGATAAGGCTTCATAATCACATAAAACAGTTCCAATTTCAAAAATCCCTATTCAAAATTTTTAAAAAAATTAAAATTGATAGATGTCTAGCCTAAAACTTTGCAAACCTCTTCAATAAATACTCTAATCAAGAATTCGCAAAATCACCCCATTAGGCTACAGATGGCAGAATAAACATTCATCTGATTTTGTATCAAGTTCTATATTTTGCTGCTGTATGCAAATTAATACTTTTAATGGGATTATTCTTTCAAACAAGGTTTATCCTGTACTCCAAGTAGACATGACAGCATTGCTTTCCGTCATGAGTAAATTATAGGAATGATTGCTGAAAATATTGTGTTAATAGGGAAATGGTCATTCCAAAAGGATTGCTCTAAATGCAACACAAGTATAAATGAAAATCCACGATTTCTGATATCTCATTATGAAGAAAGCTTCAACAAACTTTACTCAATTTATTTTGAACATTGAGGTTTCTTAGAGATGATTGGCAATAGAGCTATTGAAGATTCTATAAATTGTGAATCAAAGCTTCAGCATTAAACACATATCCTAATGACCTTGCGCAAATGTTTTATAAATGTAGACATAAAATATTATTGGTGTTTGCGTACACCTTATTACTGTTCAATACAAATAAAGGTTTGATTTATGTAAAAAAAAAAATTCCATTCCACACTGTAATAAAAGCTTCAATATCATTCATAATTTGAAAAAAATAATTTATGAAACATGTTTCATTCCTTCATTTTTTATTTAAATATGTAATCGTCTATGTTACGCTATTCAAAGATAGCATATTGATACAATCACGTATCTTTTTCACACTTTTAAAGCCTGACATGCTGTTCAAGAAAGAAAATAATCCACTCATTTTCTGGACTAATGCCTGAATTGTTTTATTGAGTAAGAAACACATAATCCTGGTATAAAATTAATATATCAATATCTGAATTTCATTCATATTCTATTTTATAAAAATTCATAATTATTGTGCAAATAATTTGTATTTTACTCTTTAAATAACCTATAAATATGAAATTAGAAAATAATTCGAAACTAATTTTTCAATTTATTTAAATTTCATTAATTAAATAAAATTTTACATTCTTCTTCTACTATTTTTCCTTATGAAAATAAGTAAATATCAAAAATAATTTTGCATTAGTATATCATAAATTATAAAAAAATGTTCACAATATCATAATGTTGTTTTGTGTTGAATATATTTGAATCTGGTATATCATTTTATCATTTCATTAATTATTAAAAATTTAAATTCCTATAAAACAAAAGAAATTTAAAATAATATTTTTAAATATTAGTTTGGCATATTACTTTTGTCATGTGTTTTAGTAATTACGCTTACAAGATTTCGCTTATGGATAATTTTTGTATGTTATCCAAAAGTTATTGTTTACTCAAAGAAATATGATTCGCAGTTAATCATTAATTTAACATTTTTAACATATTACATTTTTATATTACATCTTTTTCTAACATTTTCACCAAAATAATTTGCTTAAAACATCATAACAGATTTATACCTTTGAATAATAAATAAAATTTTAATACTTACATAGTTTTATAAAATATGATTTGCATCTTAAATATTCCAATAGATGTAACGAGTAATATATATTTTCAAATAAACATTTATTTCCGTGTAGATACATTATAAAATAAGTGGTTTGATTTTTAGTTGTATAAAATAAAGCACTAAACGACACTAAAGAATTTTTTTTTTTTTTTTTGTCACGTTTTGAAAGGAAAGTCAGCATTTCTTGAAAATATTACTATATTATTAGGGAAATGTTATAATCATTTTTAAAGGTAGCGTCTTTTTTAGATAATATTTCCTTTCCTTTAAATACTTAGCCATTAGAGAAGTATTACCAACTAACAGAAATGCAAATTGAAAAATGTAATATACTAATTGATGATTTAACATTTAATAGCATTATATTCTTACATTTATATGGGAAAATATCTATTTAATTTTTATAAGCTTTTCCATATGAATTACTGTTTTTTTCCTGGTAGTTCGTATTTATTCAAGACTTTAGTTTTGTATATTCAGAATAGTAAGGAGGAGCACATTTAAACAGAGGCGTTTTAAAGTATGCAGAAAAAAATTTAAATCAAGCTTTCATGAATCAAATTAAAATCACAGAATTCCCAGTTAAGTAGAACAATGTAGTTTCCAACTGACTAAAAAGATTTCTATTTTCATTAGGGGATATTATTATTCCCTAATATTTGCTGAAAGATTTACAATATCTGTCAATGAGGAGGGTGACTTTTTCAACTTGTTAAAGTATTTCAGCCATCTGCACAACAACTAAGCGAATCATCAGCAACTGCTATTAGAGAAGCAATTGCTAAGTTGTTATACGAGTTAATTTTTAAGATACGCATTTTTGTATTTGTAGGCACTCTGCTCTGTTTTTTCAAACTGAATTTTAGGCACATCTTTGCTTTTTTGGTTTTTCTCAATGTGACAGGGGTTATACATACTACAGGGTCTTGCTTATACAAGTTTTATAATATAAACAAAAGTCTATATAAACTCGTTTATGTGGCTAAAATTTTTTGACGGTGAAAATAATGGGAAAATTATCGAATTCAATAAATTTGGGTAGTGTATGCAATCTATAATACATTGTTTAAGTAAACAAACAATTATTGAATATCAACAAAAGTTTTGCTCTTATATATATTAAATATTCATATTTATTAAACATTCAATATATTATTAAACATTCATAATAAACAGTAAAACATTTCATACTTAGACAGAAAAATATATATTTCATATTATAATTCTTATAATTATTGGTAAGTACATTAGTTTAAAATCTCAATTTTTGTAACATAATAATGGGATTAGATTCAACACTTTTGTGCAGAGAAATATAAACATCAGTTATCACTGGCGAAATTACGTAAGTAGAAATTTATATTAATATCATCAAATACTTACGGTTAATGAAAGAATCTTCAATCGATTCGAAAGGCGAAATCGAAATTGTCAGAAGAATAGACAGCGAATATTAGAAGAAGAACAATGAAATATTTTATGCTTATTTGTTGTTAATGGAAGACAGCGTCTTACTTAGTGATGCCTATAAAGGAGGACCAGGAAACAATCCCTAAACTCCTGGAAAAAAATAATGGTGGGAGAAAAAGTAGGAATTTAATTTATAAGTTCTATTAATGCTTCAGAATGACAAAAATCCGTCTATTAATAATGATATCGATTCATTTGATAGAAAATAAACAAACTATGATAAAACATGTATTGTCCGTTACCGGATAAAGTAAGAATATTTCAACACAATGCAGAAAAATCCTTAAAAATATATTTGGAGAACATAACTCTAATTTATAAGGTAAGTGGGATAGTTCTTGATAAAATGTTTCATAAATGTAAATTTCAATTGCTCAATTTATTGGAATTTAAAATAAATTAGTTTTAAAACTCGGATTTTTTTCTTCAGTTGATTATGTGTGCTTACATAACAACTTAACATTTTAATTTCTAAGCATTTTTGTAACAAAGAACGAAGGAAGATTTATCAATAAGCATTATTTCTATTTATACTAAGTTATAAATCCAAACAATGATTAAACATAAATTTAATATTTTGTAAAATACAGTATGTTTTGTATGATTTATGGTTATACAAGATATATACTTATAGAAAGTAATCAAAGTGTTCACGAAATTTTTTGTGTCGTTTTATTAACACAACATACACAACATGTGGGCATTTTTTCTTCCACCTAGTATGTAGAATTCTGATACGATTCTCGCTTTTCAAAAATTCTTATTCACCCTTAAATTTTAAAAACTACTTGTAAAAGATTCTTTTCTGTAATGATTTTTCATCATAAACTTCAAAGCTAACAATATCTGAAGCAAATTCCATAGATTCAGGCTTTGTGAAAAGTAACAATGAAAGTTCTCCTGTCGTACCTTCCTTAGTTAAATCTTGCACTGGTTATGATATCAAAATAATTGCCTCTTTTGATCTTGATGATGAGTCAGAATTCTATCATAGAGTCAGAAAATATATGCTCAGTTTTCTTCTTTTTTACTTAGTGCGTATACAGAGTGGGTATTTGCTATTTCCTGGAGATAAGTGAATACATTTCACATCAACAAAAGCCTCTTCTCTAGAAGACAGTATATAAAGTTAATTTAAATGCTTTAGAGTAGCTTTCAAATCTTAACTCCTCAGCTAAGCTATATAAAAAGTACTAAAAGATGAAACTGGTTGTAGCATGATGGTATGTCTATTGGATAGACGTTTCGGTGGGCAGAGCTCAGTTTAAATATCACTAATTCTTGAACATAGGGATATAAATATCTTTTTTTCAACTTTCTATATATCTAAAAGATCAAGTAGTGTGAACAGTGTTTCAATTTTCTTTTTTTGAAACATGTATATTTCATACCTTGTAAACTATTGGTAACAAATAAAAAAGTGAATTATCAAAGAAAATTTCATTGAAAGCCTTGTTTTCAATGATTACACGGAATAGATTTAACAAAAGTAATTAATGAAATATGTATATTTATGCACTTTATACTTTTATAAATGCGTTTCAATGGTTCAAAGTCCTTAATTATATTTTTTCATAAATTTCTTACTTACATGGTTTTATTAATTAAAAAGTTAATAAAATATTTCGAAATAAAATTATTTTTAAACATTCAAAACATAATTTTTTTTAATCTTAAAATATAGTGACTTTATATTGATTTATTACTCCCCCACTATAACTAACAACACACATAAATTTTATTAAATTCAAATGAAAATGTATTTATTATCATTTTCTACAGCTTTAATGTTTACAAAATTTTAATTAGAAAATAAATTATTATAAATTCAGTCAATGATAATTAAAATCACATATACTTGATTAAATACTACCGATCATTTCCATGAATAAATATTTTAAAATAATTTCTCCATCAATTGAGACATTTGTTTTTAAATATTTATGGTGAACCATATTTTGTCAAATTTCAACTTTGAAACTGAACATAAATATAAAGATATTCAATTTATTCAGCCAGAATGAAAGTGATTGAAAAATTTTATAGTAATATTTATTCTACATATACTGTGATTTCCATGAACCATCAAAATTTTAGTCTTTTTCATAATGAGGTCTTGAAAAAAGTGTATTTATTTTTCAAGAATACTTTCAAAATTCTAATTTAACCAAGTTTTTAAAAAAATATGCATAATCTTTTATTCACATTTGTTGTTATTTTAATTACTTTCATTACGAGAAAGTGGCATGGAGGAAAGAAACATTATAAAAGAAGGCCAACGCAAAAGCACAAAAAATGAAATCTAACTTTTAATAAAAATTCTATTATTTAAGAGATAAAATGTGTGAATTCATTTATTTTATCCTCTAATATAAACATATAAATAAAAACTACAAATATCTTTCATACCCTATTAAAACCAAGAAATAGTTTTCATAAAATAAAAGATAAGGAAATTGCCGTACACAAAAAAAATAATATTTTTAAAACTGAATTTGAGTCATAAAATAAATTTCAAAAATTCTTACAAAAATCATTTCCATTTTGAAATATGAATAAAACATTTCCTTGGGGAAAAACATACTATCACAGGCTTTATCTTATTACTAACCCTGCTTTGTTTGTTTTCGTACATGAAACGAAATATTTAATATTTTCAAAAAATAAGAAATATCCATTCATGTGCATTATGTATTGCAAAGTGAATAAATAAATATTTACTACATTAATTATTAGTGATAATTCCTTCTAGTATTTTACGAAATGAAAAGAAATAAAAATATATATTGTATGCTTTAAATATTGATGGTAAGTATAGTAAAGTATTAATAGACAAATTATAAATTTTCTACATAGCTTTTTTTTAAATCCCTTATTTTTCTTTATATATATTAATGGAAAATTTAATAAATTCCCTTCTTGTGTGAAAATATCTTGATATTCTTTACGTTCTTTAAATATTCCAATTCTTTTTCTGATAAAAATTCTAAGAATGTGCATTTGCTTGTAAAAATAATCCCATCTATATGATAATGTCATAGAGACTACACGGATTGTCATTTGAGATTGATCGCTGATGTTCACAAAGAATAAAAAAAAACATTCTCTTTCATCATATATATTTTTTCTTTACATTTTTGAAGATAATAAAACTAATGCATTATATAAAGATAAATAGTTGATTGTTCTTATCAAATATCTTATCATATACAAATATTATTGGCTGCTAAAACTATTAGGCAAGGAAGGAGACATACTATATGCTCGAAGTTTACACAAGAAAAATGATAATGTGACAAGTAAATAATTACATTTTCAATGGGTTCGAAGAAAATAATTTGTCATAGCAATAGTTACAATGTGTTTGATTCAAATAGTATTTTTTGATCATACATAATGGTACTGTCATATGCAAATTGTGTTCGAATGATAAAAACTTGTTGTGATGCCTAATGGTCTTAAATCATTTTTTGCACTATCGTAGTGCGTAAGCCGTAATCTATATTTATTACGGTTTATCATGTTACAATATTATTGGTCGTATCTTTCTAAAATTTATGGTTATCTATCAAGGATTTAAACGGCGTATTCAGGATGGTTATAGGGAATATCGAACTGAATCTCAATGAATAACATCTCTAATAACCAAGAAGAAAGATGTCATTCACCCATGCCTTAATGGAACTTACGTTATGAGCAATGAATAAAGAAATGGGATAGTTTGTAACATTAAAAATCACTGAACGAATAATTTGATGACATTTGCAGCAGTATAGATTTCTCTAATCAAAGACCATATCAACTATCTTTGATGCTATGTAACTAAGACGAGTGCTTTGATGATGGGATGTAGAAGTAGAATAACGTCATGTTTACAGATGAATCTCGGGTCTGCTTCCAGCATTATGATAGCAGCATCAATGTTTGACAGTATGACATATGTTGTAAAGCAGTTTAAATTATAATATTCGGCATTTGGTAATGATAAACTTAACAATTTTATGGTGAGTATTAAAGCAGAAAATAAACTCAGGTTTTTTTTTAAAAAAAACTACTCTATTAAAAATCTCAAGATTAAGTTTTTTCTAACACTTGTAACTTTTCAACCTCATAAAAGAAACTCATAAACAATAAAAAAATAATACTAGACATTTTAATACATCCTATTATGATAGTATTATGATCTTCAGCATAAATATATTGATAATTACAATGTAAATTCCAATCAATACGCTCTAAGGATCACAATATTTTTTATCACGTAGTAATTTTTTATTGCTCAGATCCGGTCTTTGATTTGTCAGTTCAGTTTGTCTTGAGCCATAATCTTTTATAAATTTTGAAAACATAAATTAAAATTATTAATAAATGGATAAATATAAATATTAAACAGATATTTTCATTGAGGCATCAGTGTGCTATTGCAAGAGATTTGAAGAACAAAATTTGACTGTAAAAATAACGATTTTGTTCATTAGTTTGTTGACATATACTACTTCTTTCGATTAACTCAGAACTAGGTACAGGAAAATATACAGTGCAACAACTTCCTTCAATTGTTACAGAAAATTTGTTAACATAAATCATCATTATTTTAGCTCAGATAATATAAAATTGTTTACTAGAGATTACATCTTTATGTTTTTCACTATTACAAACTGTTAATATAAAGTATGTCCATTAAAGTCCCTTGCCACCCTCTTAACTTCGGAACGGCTGCTGCTATATTCATATAAGTTGTGTCTAGGTATAGTAAAGTAGCCAAGCGCTACTGAATGAAACCACCTACCGAGCCACCTGGTGTAAAACTGTGGAGTTAGCATTCATATCTCGAAAACGGAACGAAATAGGTAAAAAAAGTGATTTCAAAAGTTGTAGAGCATCCTTGATTTAGCACGATAAGATACCTTGTTGGCATTAATGTGAAGAATACAATGGTTAAAACGTTTTTTGTTGTTTCGTGCTGTGACGTGGCACATCGTACCTATGCATATTTGAAAAAACAAAAAATCATTTTCGTGATTACATTTTTCACTTTTATTTTAAAATGGGAAGAACGGAAGTATTAAAAATAATTCCAACAATTTGTATTAAGTATGGAAATACGTAAGAAACGTTCCACTTGTTCACCTGAGACAGCTATAAAAGAGATCTTCTTGGGGTTGTAGTATGTTGATGCTCATGGTCATGGCTGAGTACTCCAAACTCAGTATTGTGGGATGGTATTACTGTACGGTGAATGTCGACGCAAGGCACGATCAGCAGCAAGGTTGTACTGCCAACGTTTCCCTACAGACCCGCATCCTTCTTATCTAATCATTTAAACTGTTGTAAAACGTTTAAGGGAAACATGTTGCGTTACTAGTCGACCTCGATCTTGCAGACCAGCTAAGGTAGGACGACAAGTTCAACCGTATGAGGTAATTAGCATACGCCCTCGCATATCCAAAATGCAACGTAAGAGAAATCAGTCAATACTGTGGTCTCTCCAAAAGTCAGTTTGGAAAATCCTAAGTGAATCAGGTGCTCATCCATTCTGACCAACGCTTGTACAGGTTTTAGTGGACGGTTTTAGTAATCATTAGAAATTTCTTTTGGAATTTATCGATTACAGGTTTCTACATTAAAATTCAATGAGAATTTTTTTTTTTAATTTTCTTCAATAATTCGTTTTTTCTTTCGCAGATTTTTAAACTTTAATGCTTGCTAATATTCAACATAATATTATCTTTTATTTTTTTCACATCAACTTAGTAATAAAAGTACTTATCAAGAATTTCACATTTAACCATAGAAATAAAATTCAAATATACCTGAAAATATTCCGCACAATGGTAATCATTGAATAATTACTCTTGCAATTAAAAAATTTTATTGCTTCAATCTTGAAACAGTAAATTTTTAAATAACTGTAGTAATTATTCGTGTAAGATCATCCAAAGTACCTGAATTTCATGCTTTCACTTCAGAAGTAACTGAAAATAATTCTAGAATTATGCTTACATATTATTATTTTCTTCAGTTGGCACCATCCAGCTATTAACTTGTCTCATGAGCACTTTAAAAATGCTCAACCACTCTTGCTCGACAAAACACTATCAATCACTCTTTTACTTACAAAACACCTACTAAATATTTCAAGAAATAACTTTACAAAAAAAGGTCACAAGTTAGTTTTCCTGAATTTTAAAAAATTTCTTTGTAAAAATATTTTATTTATAAAAGAAAATATTTACACCATTTAGCGAATATTATATGGAAACTGAAAAATACATTGCATGAACTAAACTAAAAATGATGTTACGACAAAAAAATAGCTTAATATCAAATTAATTTTGTAAATATAAGTTGCAATAAATATTAATTAGTGTAAAATATAAAATATTGAATGGTTTTATAAATTGCGATTTCACAATTTGCAAATTGCAAAAGCATAAAAATTATATATATATATATATATATATATATATAATTAATGAATATGCATTAATGAAATCAATTTTACTATTAGTATTTTAGTGTTCTCAAGGGTTCATAAGAGAAAACATCATTCATAATTTTTTTTTACTGATATTTTTGCATAGATAAAAAATATCTGTACAGAAATATATAAATTTTAAATAAAGATTCATAAAAGATTAAAGAGTTTTAGATAAAGTGTATTCAATATAATTAGACCAAATCATAAAAAAACTATTAATATTTAAGGAAAAAGAGAAATTACATAAATCTCTAAAAATATATTATGTAAAATTATTCAAGAATGCAACTTGTTACAATGCATTAATGAAAATGAAAAATTTTAAAAGTAATAGAAAGAAAATCACATAAAAATATATACAAAGGGTATTATGCAAAACTATTCAGCACAATCGGTTTCTTGAAAAGATGTTAGTAATGACAAAAGCAACTGAAAAGATACCAAAAAAAAAACAATTCAATTCCGAATTTTGAGAGTGAATAAAACCATCGAATTATCTTTTTTATATGATAAAAAAAGTATTTTCCTATTATTTTATAATTAATATCAGCTGTATATATTGCTTATGATATATTTTTATTGTACTTTCGTAAATTGTTGTCCCCCTTAATCGTTTTACCACAATTATAATGGTCTGAGGTGAAAAATGCATATCATGGGCAACTGTGTGTTGATGTGGGTCTCATTTTGGGCATATCAACACAATTTAGTTGTATTGATATGGGATTATTTTAAACGGTCTGCATATGGGCTACTAAGTTTATAAAGATAATCGTCACAAGAATATGACAAATCATATTTATTTGAACCGTGGTCTATTTCAGAAGGAATCACAAGTGATACCATTGTGGCACATTGTGGTGTGGTGTTTTACCTTAAAAATAACAATTTCTCTTATTTTTCAAATTTCGTGACTTCACACTGTACGAAATCACGGAAAACGAAATTCGTGTTTCAACTGTCCTATTCTTTATATTAATGTTCTCAAGGTATCTTTTCATACAAAATACTTTACTACATTCAATTTAAAATGTAGTAAGGGATTCTTAATGTTTTATTACATTGTAAATTTAAATTACTTTTCTTCCTTACCTCGTTCTGTTCCCAAACTAGTAATACAACTCCTAATAAAATAGGAATAGTTTTCCACAAGTGGGGCGAGCCTTAAGAATTTTATTTAGTAGCTCATAAATGGTTTGCTATACCTAGAAATCGCTCTTATGAATTCAGCAGCATCTGTTCCAAAGTTAAGAAGGGGCAAGGTACTTTATTGAGCATACTATATATCTGTGTGTGTTTTGGTGTATGAATTATATATACACTTTATAAGTGGTTATATTACACAGAAGAAAATATCTCATATATCTTGCATTTTACTTCTTATCATGAAATTTTTTCTTCTTTCATTTCAAGAACTTTTATTATTTTAAGACGAGAATCAATAAAATTATACTTCTAAGTTAGGGATTTTTTAATTATGTGATGGATAAAACCATATCTGACTTTGTGACATTTTAAATATTTTTCTCAAAATTAATGAATGCATTCATCATAATATAATGTTTTGGTATAGTTACAAAATTCATCTTTATTTTAAGCCAGAGAGATGCGAACGTAGTCAATTTTTGACTGTTTTATGTATTTAATCATTTATAAAATTCAAGTATGTAAATAAAGTCTTTCTTTCCAATAAAGCAATCCAAATTCCTTGCAAACTGCAATAAACTTCAGAATTATATATAAGTTCCCAAATACATTACAATATATCAGTGCATAGAATTCTAATGCATCCAAAATAGACTGTAAGAAGTCTGTAAGAAGAGAATATCATATAAAATTAGAAAAATTGATATAAGTGTGTATAAAAAAGGTTTTAAAACAGATATAATATTTGACGAATGTAATATTTTGAGGGAGACATCATTACAGACACATTATATCAAAACAAACAATTATAAATGCAATAATAATATTGGTTCGTCAAATTATTGGTTGGGCAGGATATTTAGTTAAGATTTCAGTGAAAAACTTATCAATTACTAATGAAGTAAAAAATATTTAAAGAACAACATTCCCAGCTATAGTATCTACAGTTACAATGGTCATTGTTAAAATCAATTATGTAATTATAGTGTTTCAGAAGTTAGGTATTACTGTATTTTGAAACCGAGTACTACGTCTGTTCTTTTATGCATTCATTCCAAAGTAAATTTCTTAGAATGAGTCGTTATAATGCTAATTGTATTATTTCTGATTGGTAACAAACTACAACATGAATGCATTGAGAATTGTCCTGAAATCCGATAAATAACAAGTAAAAATGTATTAAATACATACGTTTTAAGCATGCATTTTTAAATTATGCTTAATATAAATGTTGACTGATTTTAAATAAATCCTTCAGTGATATAAGGTTGTCATTAGTAATAAATATCTCCTATTCAACAGTAATAACAACCGATAATTAATCTAAAAAATAATAAAACATCATGTCGTTCCATACCCATCGTTCATGGAACCATTGTAAAAATGAACACCTGTGGTTTAAATTCATTGGTAATCCTAGTAGAAAACATTTTGAAGGTATTATATGCACTCATTTTTGCACTACAATCTGTATATTACAGATATGTCTTCATCAATGTCATATTTACAATATGCTTATTTTTAGATGTAGTAGAAGGCGAGACAGAACTAATTACACCTGATTCTCATTCATTCTTTCCGTCATTAATCAAGTCCACATGGGGATAGCTTTTGGTTGCATTTAATATAATGATCTTGAATATTAAAAAAAAATATGAGTACGATCCAATATTTCTGTTATCAAAATTTATTTCACAGATGAAAATCAGAAAAGTTCTTCAGAAGCATACGATTTGCTTCTATAATAATTTAAATAGTGGACACATAAAGAATTGCCACAGAAAACAATTCACATTTTTAAACTCAGAAATTTTTTTCTTTTTTAAATTCAGATTGTAAGTGACAAGGCGCTTACCCATGGTACACATTATTTAACTAAAATCATAATCACTATATGTCAATTATGCTATATGCTTTCGAATTTCATGCATTAATTTTGCTTAGAGTTAAAGACAAAATTTTTTTTCGATAAATGCTTATTTAATTATGGTATAAAATAATCTATTTCTTTATGTTAATGAGTACAAGAAAATGATTAAAAAAGTGTTTTTAATTCAAAATATCTTGATAAAAAGGAAACTTTCAAAATTTCTGAATTCCATATAAAGTTGATGATTTTTAATTTTGGCAAGTGATTTTCGATAACGTATTGGCAATGTGTTTAAATGCTACAAATAAATGAAAGAAGTATTTAGAATTAATTAATATTTAATTATGTTCATATAAGAGAAAGTGCTATTAACCTTATGAAAGTCAAGAGAATTGAAAGAAAAAATAAGTAGAGAAAGTAAGGAGAATATAAATCTTTAAATTAGGAACTTACATGCAGTTTGTACATTATTGTTTCCATGACTTTAATTCATCATCTTCAAATGATTATGAAAAGTATTTTATTAAGTTCCAGCCATTGTAGAAAATGCATTTTATTATTGGAAAATGTGTTTTCTCTAATAATAATAGGCATTTTCTATTATTAACATTTAGTAACAAGTAATGTAAAAGTTTTGAGAAGTTTACTATATGTTCAACACAAAAATTTACTTTGAGAATTCAGAGAAAAGCAACTAAATTAACTTCAGTCAAAATTAGACTACGTAAAATGCTCTAGAAACTTTACAGGAGCGCATTATTTTTTAAAAAGTAAAAATAATTATGTTTAGTGAATTTTATAAGAAATCATAGCAAATAGTTTATAAAAGAAATTTCGTGGAACAATATGCCAAAGAAACGGTAATTCAATTTCTGCTAGAAGTTTGCTAAAGTATTTTGAAAAGATTCTTTAAAAAATTTGTAGACTTTAAAAACAGAACTATATATGGTTAAAAGTTTCTGAACAAAATTCGAATTTTTTTCTTTAGACGTAAATTAATTTTTACTAAAAAATAATTTCTCTAACTTTATTATTATGTAGCTTATCTTGAATTATATACAGACAGCTAAAAACTTTTATTAATCATTATAATAGATTTCAATTCCATTACAAAATACATTTTGCCATTTTTGTAACCTTTAATTAGTGTAATTTACTCTTAAGGACCACCAAAATGATTTTAGACTATTTTCATATGTATGAAAAATTTAAAGATTATTATAATTAATATATCCATACTACTTGATTTCAAATTAAAATATTTCAACTTTAGAGTGCAATGGCTTATGTAATTTTCCTTTATCGCATAAAAAAAGCATATTGTTTTAGAAGGGTATTAGATATCCCTTGGAAAAGTAGTGTGTCCAAAAAGTTTCTTATAGAAAATTTTGCTCAGAATTGGTTAGTTCAGATTTTTTCAGTGTTTGTCTGCCATTTAGAAGCAGAACAGTTACTTTTAGAATACGAAGCCAATTCACATAAAATTTATTTCAAAATACTATGAACATCCCCATTCGAGATGAAATCAACCTTAAATACTATGTAATTATTGTGTAAATTGGCAATGATTAAGCTATCTCTAAAAATTAATTGTCGGAATTATGTAAACATATTTAGATAGATTTTAATGAATCTATATTGTTGACAGAGTAAAAAACAAAATAATTATTTTAAGTAAAATAGTTTATTATAATTAAAAATATAAGTATTCTATTTATTTTTAGGGTATTTGAGATTCACAGAAATACATCTAAACAGTAATAGTAAAAGAATTGGTTTATTTGACAAATGTTACCAATTTTTAGGATTTCTTTTTCTCTTTACTTTTTTAGTATATATACACATGATTTTTCAACAATTCGTAGCTTAACAATTTATAATTGATCTATTTAGAATCTTTTAATTCTGAAATGTATATAATATAATGAAAGCAAAATTTTTCAAACAAAGAGAAAAATCCAAACTTTAGGGTAAATTTTAATATTAGAATTTTTTAATATTTTATCTCAGAAATAAAAGTATTTCTTAAACTTGATTACACAAAACTAAGATACTACTTTTATTGTGGCTTGGTAAAATAAATTATGCAACATAAGTTATTCTAAAAAGCCTTAAATCGATGTAAATACCGTATTTCAATGTTTAATGCATTCTCTCAATTTCTTCAAAATAATGTTATTAAAATAAAATGCATAAGTTAATTTTTGATAGCTATATTTTGCCAAAATCATTATTTGATAATGGCATAGTTATTTAACATAAATAATAAACTAAAATTACAAAAATGATCACCCATCGTACTTTAAAGCCAAAAATTAAGATCTTATAAAATACAAGCCACAAAAATAAAGAGGTTTTTCATTTTCAATAATATCAGCTACAATGTGGACCATTATTAAAAAATCCTATTAAAATGAAAATAAAAAATTGTGTTATGAACTAAACTGTGTTAACAATAAGTTCTTAAAGCAAAAAAATTTAATTAACTTAAAAATTTTCAGATGTTATTTGTTTTTGTACTTATTACATTTCTTCACCTCTGGTCAACTATAAGTGAGCCAGGGTACATATATGAAATTTATATGATAGGAAATTGTTGCTTTGGCTTGCAAATGATATGCATTTTTTAACAAATTCATATAAAATACACTACTGCCCATTAAAATTGCTACACCAGAAAGAAATGCAGATAACAAAATGATATTTATTGGACAAATATATTATACTAGAAATAACAAGTGATTAAATTGTCAAAAAAATTAGCTGGATAGATCCTGAGAAATCTGTACCCAGAACAACCACCCCTGGCAGTAATAACAGCAGCTATATGCCTGGGCATTGAGTCAAACAGAGATTGGATTGCATGTACATGTACAGATGCCCATGTGGCTTCAACACGATGCCACAGTTCATCAACCGTAGTGATTGGCGTTTGGTGACGAGCCAGTCGCTCGGCAACCATTGACCAGACGTTTTCTATTGGTGAAAGATCTGGAGAACGTGCTGGCCAGGGCAACAGCCGAACATGTTCCGTATCAAGGAAGATTCGTACAATACCGGCAACACGCGGTCGCGCATTATCCTGCTGAAACGTAGGGTTTCGCAGGGCTCGAATAAAGGATAGAGCCATGGGTCGTAACACACCAGAAATGTAACGTGCACTGTTCAAAGCACCGTCAATGCGAACAAGAGGTGACCGAGACGTGTATCCAATGGCACCCCATACCATCACGCCAGGTGATGGGCCAGTATGACGATGATGAATGCACGCTGCCAGTGTGCGTACACCACGATGCCGCCAAACACGGGTGCGATCATCATGATGCTGTACACAGAATCTGGATTCATCTGAAAAGATGACGTCTCGCCATTCATGTGCCCAGGTTCGTCGTTGATCACACCATTGAAGGCGCTCTTGTCTATGACGCCGCGTCAAGGGAAGCCGCAGCCATGGTCTCCGAGTTGAGAGTCCATGCTGCTGCAAACGTCGTCGAACTGTTCGTGCAGACACTTGTTGTCTTTCAAACGACCCCATTTCTTGACTCACGGCTCATGACGTGGTTGCACGATCCATTACGGCCATGCGGATAATATGCCTGTCTTCTCGGCTGCTAGTGATAGGTGGCAGTTGATATCCCTCTTGGCGTTCCATATAACCGTCCTGAACGCATCGATTCCATATTTTGCTAACAGTCATTGGATCTCGACCGACGCGAGCAGCAATACTGCGATAAGATAAACCGCAATCCCGGTACGCTACAATTTTACCTTTATCAAAGTCAGAAACGTGCTGGAACGCATTTCTCCTTCTTACACGAGGCATCACAACAACTTTTCACCAGGCAACAACGTTCAAATGCAATTTGTGTATGAGGAACCGGCTGAACAATTTCCTCATTTAAACACAATGTAGGTGTCGCTTCTGGCGCCTGCTTTGTCTGAATGCGCTGAAAAGCTAATCATTTGCATATCACAGCACCTTCTTTCTTTCGTAGAAATTTCACGTCTGTAGCATGTCGCCTTCTTGGTGTAGCAATTTTAATGGCCAGTAGTGTCGTTGGGTTCAAATCAATGTTATTCTCATGATTGCAATAGATCTTTTAACCAAGACACGAACTTAATGTCAAGAATCCAGCTTCATTTATAAAACATTAATTCTTATCAGGTACAATTTGACGAAGTTATAGCTAAATAGTTTACAAAAAGGAATGACAACTGAAAATTTAAGAAACAAAAAACACTATATTTTAGAGATTAAAAATATCATCAAACATTTTAACTTAAATTGGATTATTATTTTAAATAAATAAATCTCAATATTTCTGCAACTTAATTTTATCCAGCTCAATTTCATCTTTACAATATTAAACTATAATTTCCAGAAATCTTTTTTCACGGAATTAAAAATTTCTCTTTTGCAGGTCAAAAGGAGAGAGAGTTTCACACTAATTTATTTTAAATGTTTAAATGTATTACTTTAAAAGTGCAATAATTCATGTGCTCCATATATTTAAAAACGTTATAATTTGTAGGTTTCGTATAAAAAATCGTTTGACGTCAACATAACTGTTTCAACCGTTCTCAAGATATCGTGACCCGCCTAACGAATTTGTATTTCGTTTTCAACCCTCAGCATTTGGAATTTCCGTGTGACGTCATAACAACGTTAGAATCGATTCAGATACTTTAATATGCTTGCATTTAACTCTTTCTCTTATTTAGCAAAGGAGTTATGGCACGCAAATTTTAATGGTTTTTTCACCATATCGATTTATACTTCTCTTATTTAAAATTGTGAAAGTATTTTCTGAGAATATTTCTCTTTAAAATCGCTTTAATTTGTGAATAAGGAATTTACGATAGTTAGATTTGAAAAAACGCAGATCTACGTGTTCAAAATTGTGACCCAGAGAAATATAAATCAATTTTAGAAAACTGAAATGATTCCATTTAAAGGCAAATCATTAGTTCCAAAACATTTCATAAAAATACAATTTTATGTATTTTTAGAATCACTGAAAAATCAAATCATTTCTTACAATTTTAACTGAAAGATATAAAATATTATAAACCTCTGGCGGCAGTTTTAAATTGCGAAATACTAAAATTGTCTCTAAATTTTGTAACTGTAATTGTGTGTTTCCTTTAAAGAAATGTTTTTGTTTTATCTGTTGTAAAAACTAATGATCAATGACAGGAGTTTAATTTAAGGCAATGCATTTGTAAATTAATCATTATTATCAATGTTTCATCATTTCTATGCTAATTGCTATTGATTTCTTTGCAATAATTTTGGTTTTCTCTTAATCAATTCTATATTATTATTTGTCTAATGATATATAATTAGTAATAACTGCTAATTGCATTTGAGCAAAAGCATAACAGCATACAGTAACATTACTACATTATTTGTGATATATTTATAGGTTACTGTTTGGTTTTTACTATCGTTCTAATTCATTTATGAACGAGAAAAGTGTAATTTCGATAAACTCATTGAATGTAAAATAATGTTATAAAGAATTATTATTGAAAAAAAATGTTCATGTTAAATAGTATTCTACCATTTTTTATAGTACAATAAGCAATTTTCACCTCACAGAGTTTGCTTTGTTTTTTCCGTAAAACTCATGCTTTTATTGCTTAAATTCATTTATTTATATTTTGAGTCAGATTGACTTATTGTAAGGAATTTATAAATGTTTCCTTATAATTTACATTCATAATTTTACAAAAAAATATTAGATATTATATATTTAAACCAACACCAAAAAAAATTAAAAGAATTCCCAAAATAAAAATTTTAAAGTACCACAAAATTGTTGATTGTATTACAATACATAAACCAACGCATTCATCATCTGAATTTTAGTTGTTTTCCCCCATTGTTTTGTTATTTTTAATATAATTTTACCAAACTTGTACTGTAATTAAGTGAAATTGTAGCTCTTATTTTTTTTTACTCTTACTATATTAAAAATAAATTATATACTTTCCTTAGTTACTTTTTACTTAGGCCTAATAATATAAATTCCTAAGTACTAATAGTACACATTAAAAAGTTTTCTGATAATTTAAATAACACAAATATTAAATTTTATTTTACCAACTGCATAACAATAACATTAAATTATTTTCTTACAATTTTAACTCTTAATTTTAAAGATAGCTTACAGACGTTTTTATTTACAAATATAAAATTAATAAATAGGCTTTTTGTCTGATGTATATAAATAAATATATTGCTTATTTTTATTAAAATTATGTTTACTTTCTTAATATTTGCAAACTCTATCATTTAAAAAACTTGTGAATCAATATAAATATATCTCTTTTAAGTTTCCGAATAGTTATATTTTTAATTTAAACACCGCAGATGACATTCTTCATACTTTATTTTTTATTTTTACTAGCCATTCTACATTTTTTAAATTTCAATCATATTTATTTCCCTTCAAATTTTTCTGCTTGACTTTAGCAATCCTTTAAGAAATCTCACAATTGCTGTTGATTATATAGAGCATTGATAATGAATTAAAGATAATTTTAATAACATTAACAAATATACTATAAGTTTTCATATCAAAGAATAGAAATTTTAGATGTTAAAAATTTTCATTTGGTTGAAGATCTACACTTATAGCAATGTATTTAATAATGAAAAAATAATATTCCCATCAGAAAATATATGCATGTGCAAAAATAATATCTAGCAACATATAAATGCTGCTAGATATAAATTTTTATTTTGCAAGGAACACAATGTCAAATGTTTATCAATGTTTTATAATTTAAGAAATTCTATTAGAATTTAGCGTAAAGTTCATATTTTCTAAAGATATATGTTCCTTTGTTTTATAAGTAAAAAAATAATTACAATGACGAAAAATATATGCTCCATACTGGTAGTACATTAATTTCTTAAAGAAAATGTGAAATAGGCCCTATAACTGTTCTTAGTATCTAAATCCATAAATTTTAGCTGAAACGAATACATCTACGCAGCTATTATATCTAAAATTTGAACATAACACACATTAAAAGGTACCTTTTAAAAAGATACATTTAATGTGTTAACGTAAATAATATCTATTTTTTAAAAATATTGAATCAATGATAAGTTATAGTTTATATTTCCGAGTACCGTCTACATTTTCTTTTACCATTATTATTCATTTGAAAAATAAGTGTTAATACTCAGATTTCATTTGCATATAAAAATATCACAATTTATTAATTCCAATTTTAATGCTTATAACTCGCTTAACAATTCCTATTCTTGATTGTCTACTTTAAGTGTTATAGGAAAATAATTGCGTCGACAATAATTTTTCAGTTCTAGGAATTTTATCGAGACTTCATCGAACTAATTTGTACAACAATAACTATAATATTATACAAAGTAGATTAGTTAACGAAATATAATTAAATAGTTTAGACTGTTCAATCTAAAATCAGCTCAAAATAGAAATTTATATATTGTAAAAAAAATCTTTTCTTAGAAATTTTTTCTCCAGAAATGTAGTGAACTTATCTTTTGGCCTATATGAGTCAGAAGTACTTAGAAACAATTCATGAGAACATATATTACACATAAATAAAAGTAATTCTTTGTTCTATTTTTAAATGCCTACAATTAATAATGTAAATCCATCTGATCTTTTCTTAATTAAAGAACGACATAAAAACAGTAAAAATTGCTATGTAATTCTTTTACTCTCCATTTTTTCTGTTTTCATCTATTGAAGGCATAAAATCTTTTAATTTTTCTCAAACCTCGAAGCAAACTACATTCACAGTTTTTGCTAAAACGAATTGCAATTAAAAGTTGAATCACGCAAAGCGGAAAGGGTTGAAGATGCGTGACACTTTTGAAAAGATTCTTGCAGTGCAGTCATGAGATATTTCGGGCAAGAGAAAGGATATTCTTCTCAAAAATAAGAAGGATGATGAATGAAGTCTTGTAAAATTGCCAAGAAGGTTTCACATTCATCTACAATTATGAATAGGAATGCATAGCATTTACGACCAATACAATTTTTTGAAAAGTAACAGTTGGAAATTTAACCTTTCTGTCCTTTCTAATACATTTATTTAAAATCTGAACACTATTTATAAGCGAAGATAGTGTGTGCACTATTTCTGATGAATATTCATGATATGCCTCAAAGCAATTATAATAGATAATTATCCTATTAGATGACACGGTAAGGATAGAAATGGTTGTAAATAACTGAAATGACTACATATATTCACTGATATGACGCATTTTATTTTTTTAAATTTATTTTAATATTAAAGATAAGAATATTCTTATTGTTGTCAAATATTATCTGATGTAACAAAGTACTTTATTTTCAATCCTGCATCCATATTATAAATCAAAAATAATAATTTTAAAATTCCCTTAAAAAATTGTAAATCATATTTAACGTTTTTTTTTAAAAATAAATCACATTATTTATTTTTCGGACACCACATAGCAATAAATAATTGCCTAAGGTGTTTGTAAAGCATTTGAACATCACTACCACATAGTCATACAAGATAACTTTACAATGATAGCATAATATTCACTTGTTTGAAGAAATGAAATCTGAAAACTCTATAACTCCCTTCCCAAAATATATACAAACGGAAATGTTACGTTCTGCTAATGGAAATTGGGCAGAAATACCCAATGTTCATTATTAGGAGAGCTCTGTTCTACCATCCTGCTACAATGTGTTCAGTTTTAGAAATATATTGGCCCCTCAAAGTCCTGTGTGACGGAAGGGTGCTTATGAGCGGAATGGGCGATGTACGTAGAGATTTTACATTATTGGTAATATCACACAAGGCGTAAAGGTCATTCCACTCTGCTCAATTAAGGCACAGAGGTGATGAAGCCAATAAAAGAAGCTGCTCCCTCCCTTCTCTGTGAGTTTTTATGTTCGCTACCGAGTATCAGCTGTAAGCAGCCTTTCCAGTGCATGTTCTTAACTGCCTGGTTCTAAGTTTAGATGAGCTAATATCATCAACACTTCTAGTCATTCATTCACTTTGCTATGATACATGAACTTATGAACCAGATCTAGCTGTTGCTAGATCATAAAGGATTAGTAACAGCAACAACAAACAAAAAGAAATTATTATCTAACTCAAAAGAAAACTGTAGGGTTAAAAGAATCAAAGAGATTTTTCTTTTTGTGATATAGGATCTGAAGTTGCATCTATTGAAGTCTTAAATATAAAAAAACATGAGTTTTATCCTTTTTCTAAATAGAAATCCGAAATTATAAGACATTTAGCTTTCTTGAGAGGATTATTCACTGAAAATCTGAATGAATCAGTGAATTTCTGAATGAACTCACTGAATACTGAATATATGAATAGCTTTTATCAAATATGATCTGTACTTAATCCATTCTACTTGTTCATTGAAGTTGCCTTAAAATGTAAGTATAATGGAAATAATTGTGACTCTGTAAGAGGGAATTTTTTATTTGATCAAATATTTATAGTCAAGAAGTGAACTAAATTAGTTGACTTATATTTTATTTATTTTATCAATACAATCTACAAGATTTATACACATTGTTTCAATTGAAATTAAATTGAAGTTTTATTCTCAGGATTGGTATCCGTCATTGATTACTAAATTGCTGAACATCATGCGATAAAAATTGTTTTAATCAAATGAGCGTAATTCGTGTAAGCTAAAACTTCATAAGTATAATTATAATCAAATATAAAGACCAAATCAGACAATAGTATTAGCACCCAATATAGAAATTAAGGGGTAATTATCTAACATTAATATGACATATTAATAAGGAATATGCAACTTTGCGTAAGATAGAAAGTATTCTTTTAATTGCTTACAATAAATTATTAACAGTTTTAAAAATATTATGTAATTTTAAAAAAAATAAAATCTATTTAAAATGCAATTTTTATAAGTATTCTCAATTTAATTTATGATTTTTTTCTAAAGTAGTAATATCGCTCAAACTCGTGGAACTGAAGCTGATAAAAAGTGGAGGTCATTCCATGCTTTTTATGTTCGTATAATAAAAATAAAATAGTTTAAATTTACTTTCTTTGCTGCTTGCATTTCAAAAAGGTTAGCTACTTAATGTGATATATTGAACTTTTATTGATCATAACAAGAATTATAAAACTCTCTGAGTAAGAGAAATTAATAATCTATCCATATAAGAGATAAGAAAAGTAAGAAATAGAAAAGTAAGAGATAAGAAAAGTAAAATCATAAAATAGCACTTAAAATAGAAATGAGTCACGATATCATAAATAATTTTTCAAATCTTAAAATAATACCAACGATAAAGTTTTCCTTATTTTATGAACACGTTTTTATGTTTTATGGAATCAATGAATTCTGAAAAACAAAGTGTCATGCATGTACATTTAAAATATGCATACATATAAAAGAATTTGAATAGTTAAAAATTGTTCAAAATTTAGTCTGTTGTACAGTTAAAACGTAAATAATTTTATTATTTTTTTAAGAAAAATAACAAACAAACCAATAAAAAACTATAAATGATTTAAAAAATGTATCTAAATTATTCAGTTAATTGTTATAATTCTAGGCTGACCATTTCATTGGAATAAAGTATTATTTAAAAATAAAAAATACTGAATTGAACTTTGAGCAGTTGTTAGAAATAGAAAATCCAGTTAAGTGAGGTCATCTAAAATTCAAAGAATTTAAAACAAATGTATATAAAATTATTTTAATTTAAAATTATAATTAATTTAAGTTTATTGAAAGTTCTAACAGTATAAGTTAAGTTATAGACTACATAACTAAAGATGTCTGTTAATTTGATTTATAAGTCTATAGCTTCTGTATTAACTCGAAGGATAATTCAACTATGGAGACCTACTTTTAATTTAGAAATTTCTAAGAAGGTTTATAAAAAAATCCTAATCTAAAGTATTCTTAAAAAAAAAATACTCGTATGCTTCACTGGCAATATATCATAGGAAAAAGAAGTAACTCGGAATTATAAGCAGTGGAAAAAGGATATAATTGTCACTTAGAATTACCATTTTCCGAATATTCGAAAGAATATTTCAAAATAAGCCAGAAGTTTGCTTGCAATATGTTTACTGTTGCCACTTTCTGTCCATAAAATTTCTAGTAAATATAGCCAGCTGCATTCCAATTTTCTACTATAAACAAATGATGTGGTCAACACCTGCTCTGTCACCCTCCATTCCGTAATCCAGTGGATTGAAATTGAGATCATTTCCTATTTTACATGCCCCAGTCGGCATTAGTAAGCACGATGTATCTTCGGCTGGGTCAGGTATAGAATTCATCACCTCTAGATCACAAGAATATCTTTATCAACCAGACCCGGCTGCGTCCCAAGTACAGAAGTAACAGAGTTATAATATCAAACTTCTGGTTGCAATAGAAATTTAATGACCATTGACTGGCAAGAATGAGTTGTAACTCGAACTCCAATTGTCATAAAATGATATATTGAAAGTCTATGTCTCCGAATTTACTGTTTAATTTTGTGACCTGTTATTTTTAATAGCTTTTTTTGTGTTATTTTCAACTTAGTAATTATTTTTGTGTTGTGTTCTGCAATAGAGAATGCTGAAATTAATCATTTTTTCAGACCACATTAGTGTTGTTTTTTTCAAAGAATAATTATAAAATCATTTTCTAACAGTATTTATGGAGTGCCGTCTGAATAGACTTAGATACATGTATTCCATTTTGGAGGGTAAATGAATTACACCATAAGCTGGCAGGTTACAATTCCTCTTTCATGAAATGTCTCACCAAAAGAAATATACAATTTAGATAAAAAAAAAATATTTAATATGATGACATATTTGCATGACACTGTTGCTATTTAAATGTCTTTTATAAACTAAAATAATTTTTTCCGAATAAAATATTGCACTGTATCTGGTATGAAATCAATTTAAAATATATTTTAACATGTTAAGTGTGGTATTTATTCTTACATATTTGTATTTTTATTTCAATAAATTAATTCTTTCTTAAAGTTTGCTTTGTGCTTTTGCTTGTGTCACTGAAATGTTCTTCAAAATAAATAAAAATTAGTTTCAAACTGATTAAATTCATAGAATTACTTAAAGCATAGACATGTTGAGACTTTCTATAATTACAGATAACTTTGATTAATTTCGATACTATGTTGCTATTATTTTTCATTATTTTACGTTTCATAAATCTTAATTATTGTTTGTGATTTTCCAAGGACAATTGGGAAATCATTCATTAATATTTTTTAATGTTGGAGACATGTCATGCCAATTTCACCAAGTTATTTTCTGAATTATTTTATTTTAAAATAAATTTTATCTTAAATTTTTCTTAATATTGTTGCTTAAAAAACCACTTACAATTTTTAAGAAAATATATTTTTTGTTTTGTTTTTAATATTTTCTGTTATGTTACTTTTTTGCATTAGTGAGATCTGTCTTGTTAAGCACATGTTACTTTCATAAATTTTAAAATATTTCCATTATTGAGAACTATATTAAATATAAAACAAAATATATAATATTAGTATAATCTATTGAAATATACATTAAATAAAGTAAAAAAATACCTTTATTAGAACACAAACTAAAATCATCATATCTGCTGCAATTTTAAAGAATTCCTTCTATTAGAACAATTTATTGTCTTGTATATATAATAGTTTATATTTTAATACACTCTTACATATCAATTTATTATATTTTGTAAAATATTATTAGAAAACTCTTATATCCTTAATAATTTATTTTCCTGTTGTAGTTAACTGTTACATTATTTTTATGATGGATTATTTTGTATTTATTGTTATTTTTTTGTTCTTATAATTAATGACCTATATTTATTTTCAAAAGAGATCTCATTGTCATTAAAACACCAATTAAACATATTAAGTTAATAGACATAACATAGAATGTTCTGTAAATTTTTCACAAGCAAAACTATAATTTTCACAATATTGACCATTTTTTTTTTGTTTAGCTAAATTTATTAAAAACAAAACAAGGTGAACCAAAATATAGTTTTGTTTAATTTTACTAATACTTTTTATTCCAAAGCTTATATTCTGTGTTCTAGAGCAAACTTTATTTACAAACATAACACACTACAAACAAAATGTTAATATATTACATTCGTATGCATCAGAGTATTAAATATTTTGAAAAAATTAAAATCTATCTAACCGATGCATAAGCTGTTAAAAATATCAAGAGAATTTCACAGAAAACATCAAATTTTGTTTTACTCTTTTTTCCATCACAGTTGTCGAGATAGACATTCTTTATTAATAAAAAAAAATTGGTAAGAAGACGCAGGAAAAGAGCAAGTGTGTTATCTTTTGAATAACATGATGAATTCTCAGAGTTTCTGGTCGAACAATTTCAAGGAGATCCTAAAAAATCCTTAAATCCATGCTACAGTATTCGTCAGTGTTAGTTCGTTGAAAAAGGTCTGCTCTTTTCTCCTTGTTTATTATAAATAAGTCCCCTGAACATATTCAGTGAGAGAGAACTCGAGTTGCATATTTTTCATTTCTAAGAAAATTAAATATTCATTTTCTTCATCGTTGCATGAAGCACAGTATAAAACAAAAAGAAGAGAACCAACTAATTTTATATTTGTAACAAAAATGTTGAGTCACTGCAGATTTTGCTTAACTGAAATTAATAGTTAGCAAGACTATATATCAAATTTCTTGAAGATCTAATGTCTTGATATCCTACCTATAATTTTATACTCTCATATAAGTTTTAAATAATTTATTTAACAAAAAAATATGAAATTATTTAAATTTGCTATTTTTATAGAATAAAGTGTCAGTTTCCAGTTTTAAAGTTTCTTTATAAGTTAAAATGTTTCTTGTATAAATTTTGATACAGATGATTCTTGCATGAAATTAAGTTGAATCCACACATTAACTGATATTACATTTGTGTATGTACAATTTCACAGTAAAATATTCAAGTTAAAAATATCTTTATATAGAAATATATTTCATTTACTTTACTTCCCTGTGATAATTGTTTCTCATGAATACTAGTTAGAACAAAATTTGTAATTTAAAGTAGATATAAAACAGCTAGTGTTCACATTTACAGCATTTGTTGTACAAGTGGAACACAGAAATTTAAAATGTTTTCGAAGGAAAACTTGTATTCAACAATACCTATGATAATTATATGGTGTATGGAAAAAAAATTATAAAATTTATTATAGAGTAATATTTATATTGATAGTAACAGTTTCTTAATTCTGTTCCTATGTGTTAACTAATTAAAATAATCCTAATATTTAACACTTAAAAAATTTAAATTCTGTACTTATCGTAATCAACTTATGTTAAATTATTATTTTAATAATATGTTCTATTAAAATTTTCAGTTTTTAAATAAAAATAAATCAATGTATATTTACAAAATAATTAAACGGTATTACTCATTTAAAATTCTAAATTACTTGATTTCAATAATTTTTGATGTTCTAAAAAGTTAAAGAATATAGAGTAAAATAATGCATCAAAAGTAAAATAAAGTAGAAAAATTGAAAAAGCAATAAAAATATGTGAAATAAATGTATTTAAACTAAATGAAAATGGAGTTTTCTAAAAAGGATATATTCAGTTATTTTTAAAACAGATGAATATTCTGCACAAAAAAACACCTTATTGAAAAATATCTTTAGAAGATAAATATATAACTTAGAAAAAAAAAATATTTCTATTGCAATGAAACCTAAATCCACGTAAAAAATTAACGTTTTATTGATAACAAATGACTCCATTAGTACTTCATAAATTAATAATTTTATTTCGTTTCCAAATGTTAAATAAGAAATTATTTTCATTTTGTCATTTGCTACCTAAATGTTTAAAATTGCGTAATATTTGGCAAAATTATAAGATTCCTAACTGTTTTGTTACTTTTATTATTTAATTTTTTAAATATGTATTAATAAAATTTAAATTTAGAGCTTATTATTTTTAAAAAAAAAATTAAGTACTTTATGAATTTTTTTTTAAATAACTGATGCAAATTTATAAAATCAAAAGTTAAAACATTTTTAACATAACTTAAAAGATGTTAAATAAATTAATCTGTAAAATTTTAAATATGTCATTTTTCTTTGAATTATTAAGATTTTGACTATAAAAACAATTTAAGAACTTTATCCCAATAACTTCTGACAGCTGCTTTCAATCCTTAAGCACATTGACCCATTATTTGCATAGCTTGACGAGTGTACAAAAATTCAGGTCTTAAATATTGCCTGCATTCTTCATACTTCATTATTTTTTCTTAAACCTATTTTTAGTGAATTAAGACACAATAAATAAAGTACTGTCTGGCTTGAATTTTCTGTTTGGACCTTCCAAAAGAGGTTCAAAATGTATGAAATGTAGATAAAGTAGATGTTAATGGCAACATGAGTAAATATTTCCAAGAACAAAATGCATTGCATTTCAGATCACATTCAAAAGCTTCTTTTGCCTTCGCAGATTCATCAACAAAGGTAATTCTGCGGTTCAGTTCACTTATTTATTTCTAATAGCAAGGTAAGATACGATGATCTGAATTAAATACAACAGAAAGTTTATACAACTAAATCCTAGAAAATGATAGGATACAACAAAGCAAAAATTGACACAAGAAATTGCCTTAGACAGTCTTTGTCAGGCAAATATCTGGTGATTTCGGAGTTGTTGCCAAGAAACGTCCTACAGCAACGAAGAGGAGATCTGTTCATACTTTCTCAAAAATCACAGAATGGACAAAAAAGTCGGACAAAAATTCCAATGAGGAGTAGAATTATGTTTATAAGTCATATTATCAGTAAATATTATCATCCTGTCCCTCATAAAGGATTTTTTTTCTTTGAAGAAAAGAATATTTCTTCAAACAATATCCTAGTCGCGAGTTTCAATGGCAACTTCAGTATTTCTTCCCTTTAATGCTTAGTTAATTAATAAAAACAGAAGCATTTAAATTTTATCTTTGATCTTAAAATGCAGTTTGAAAGAGTTTGTCATGAAATATTTTATACATTCCATTTTCTTATATTTTTTAAATCTAATCTATTATTGCGATTTAATTTTTCATCTTGAAAATTTGCATTGCCCTACATATGGTTATTTTGATTTGTTTAAATTCATAAATATCTCCTATACGTAATTGAATAACTAGCTTTTAATTTTGGAGTTCTTATAACCAAATGTTATTTATATTTTTTTATGCAAAAGAGATGACAAAGGCATTGTAAATAGCTTTTAGTTTTAAGAATCATTCTTTTTTTCCTATTTAAATTTTTCCAGCCTTTTTTTAAAAGGTTTTGAAATTCTAACGTAAATAATTATTTTTATTCGGTAATATGAAATATCTAATGAAATGAAAAAAATTAAATCTAAATTTCCTTACAATATTACCTTTTGTACTGTTTTTGATAAAAACTTATATCTTACCTTCGATTTCCAAAGAAAAATACAATCATATTAAAATTTAAATGATTTTAAGGAAAAACATAAGTGGTACATAATTTTTTTGCAGTTATTATTGCAGTGTATGATTACATTATGAGATATTTAAGTGGTCTCATATTTTGGAAACACAAGTATCTCATCTAAAAGATAAAAATGCTTGCAAAATCAAATTTGAACATTTTAAAAACATAATATTTGTTTCTATTTTTAACAAAGATAGGAAAAATTGAATAAAAAATATAAACAATATTTATGCATAAATAATCCCGAATGATTCTGGTTTATCAGTGGAAACATGACATTTATAAACTTCTTTCCTTTAGTATTTACAATAATTCAAACTGATTCTTTAATATTATGTAATATTTTAAAATAAAATATGACCTATGATATTTACTAAATAATACAAACCTCTTATCTATGGATAAGGAATTCGAGACTTTTATTTACTAAACTATTCACTGTATAAAGTTTGAAGGAAAAACAATTGTTACGTCAAAATAACTATTTCTATTCTATACATAAGAGAACATTTATTTT
>JAPDSC010066973.1:46473-56638 GCA_026290005.1 Latrodectus geometricus
AATTTAATGTTCTCATTTTAAAAGTTTATTTTTAGAAATGTAAATTTTAGTGTTTCCAATTTAAGTTATATATAATAATATAATATTGTTAAATAATTCCAACATGTCTAATTTTATTATTTCCTGTTTAAATAAATTATTTTACACTAACCAAATAATTAACCTTAATATGGATATGTTATCATAGTAAGAGAGTTAATATAATTAAATTATCAATTATTTAATCAATCAAAATCAGTTTACTATTAGAAGTGTAAAACTATATCTACAATTTTGTAATTTACATTTAATTTATTTCCTAATTTTTAATATATTTATATTTTATGACATTAGTTTGGAAGAAGGAAACTGGTTAACTTATTATTATCATCAAAGGAGAATTTTACAAATTATCATCTAAAAATACGTAGTTTCAAGATAGCTAATATGATAGTCACTTAAAATGCTGCATATTTTTTCTGTTTTAAACTAAATACATGAATAATGCAATATCAGGACATACAACTTTATTACTGGTATTTGCACGTGATAAGTCCACGTGTAATTGATTCAATATGTAAATATTAATTTTAAAAAAACATTTTATTGAATGCTTAATTGAAAATATTTTATTGAAATTTTTCATTTACGTAATTATTCTTTCAGGAAGAACTGGAGAAAATATTATTATGTAATAATACTTAATTCATGTATAATATGCATTTCAAGCATTAATATTCCCGTCAAACTCTTATAATTTGCTGTGATATAGGTAATACAACCAAATCCAATTATTTTTTATTTTAAAACCATCCAGCGATAATTTTTAATAAATAATAATCATGAATATTTATGAATTAAATTTTATGCTAATTGGTTTATTTTATTGATTATGATTTTCCTATAAACTTTTTAGAACAATTTTCTGCACATAAATTATTAATACTAGTTTAAGTTATCTAATACAAGTAGATCACAAGAAAAAATATAAATCTTAGTATATGAAAATAAGGTTGATAAGCGCAAAATTAACCCTTAATGATAGATATCTTTAAATACAAATATAATGCAACCGGTACTACTTACTAACGATGGTTTTTAATCAAAATGTATTACTTTTCATTTTAACAGTAAATAATAAATAAGTAGTCATAATTTAGTAAAAAAAATATAAATAAAAGGAATATCTTAATGTAGGTTTTATGATATTTACCTGTCTTTTGGTTACTACTAATATACTTTCCAAAATTTAAATATTTTAAACTAAATGCTTTTGAACATTATCGCATTAGTTTCTTCATTTTAAACAGGAAAATATTGGTTTTTTACAAAACATCTGGCACGAAAAGAAAATAGTTGTGAGAAATAGAAGTAAGATATTCCTTTGATCAGAAAGAAGTTTGAATTTTACTCAGTTTCTCAGAAAGAAAATAATGGGAAGCACTTTATATTATCATGCCTTTCAAAACTGTCACAAAGAGTAAATAATTGAGATTGATAGCTTAACTATAAATTTTGATAAACTATTGTTTTATAGCTGAATAGTGTTGGAAAGAAATGCAAAATGTGAAGAAAAATATCATATAGTAAGTATCAAGTTTAATATTAATGTAATTTCTTTGATCTTAAAAGTTTCCTTGATTTTTATATAAAAAACTATTAGTTTCGATTGGTTTTGTGTAATATAATCATGGCTAGAAGAATATTTATTTTATGAATAGGAGGTATTCCTTTGCATTTAGTTAAATTTTTAAACTGTTCAAACTAATTAAATGAAATTTTTTGTTAATTTGAATTAAATTTCACATCAATTATATGAGTGAAAAAAATTAAATCTAAGAAATATGGTTTTCGTCTTTAAAATTATTGTTTATATGTCATTAATAAAATAATGCAGAATTCTACTAATAATAAGTTATAAATAATTATTTTATACAAATGCATTTATTTTTAAAAATACTTTTCTATAAATGAAGAATTGATTATTTTCGTATTCTTTACAACCTAACTAATTAAAGAAATGACTATTTTCTATGTTGTGAAGTATTTTTCGAAAGTAAACATTTAGTTATTATAATACCAGTAAATTAATTATTAAATTACTTTAAAGATTAAATTTCATATTAATTGTAGTTGGTTAATTTGTAAATAATCCATTGCATTTTCAAAAAACTAAGCAATAAAAATAATGATGCTATTTTGGCAAAAATGATATAAATATTTTATTTTTTGTAATATTTCATAGATTATATAGCTGCATAAATCATCATTATGTAAAAAAGTGGTGCTGTCACACAGTTTTATTTAAATGTCATACAACCTGAAAGCAGCTTATCATCTTATTCAATGATCTATGCAATTTCAATCAAACAACCTCAAAATAATTATAGAGGAAAATAAATACATAATTTGCATAAGTAATCGACATTGTGCGAAATCCCGTTAAGGCTTCGCAACAAAAGGAAACTGGAAAATAATCATGAAAACTGGATTGAAAGTAAGTTGATATGCACGGTACATTGATGAATTTAGTTTGTTTTAAATAGTGATGCCCGATGTGTGTATTTACATATATAAAGCTGAGAACACTTTATATATCTCCATTTGAAAGAAAAGTGGTGCATGTATTAAATCAATATTATCTTAAAGAAACTAATTGCTTTACTAAATCGAAAGGACCTGATTGTGTCGCAAACAACTCTCAATTTTCATAGGTATAGGAATGACACATTAAATCTTATTTTTTTAACAGAACTTCAACCTACTTAAGTAATATATAGACAAGATATTGTTTCATTTGATCAATCGACATTGCTAACCATTTAAAACCAACGAGAAAGTTACAAATAAAATAAGATATTTCTGTGAGGACTATATGAATCTTCAAGAGGATCATATTTCTTTTCTGGAAAAGCTTTTGTCTTCAGCTTTAGAACTAATGCCTATAAAATGTTTCTTAAAACTCATGTTTGAAACAAATTTTTTAATAAAATATATTTTAAAAGAACCAGATTAATTAATGTTAAAAATAAATTAATTAAAATCATTCTTTTATTTAAAACGTGATACCATAATCACTTTTTTGCATCTATTTTTTAATGATAAATTCTTTTAAAAATATTATTAAAGCATTATTGATTATATAAATTCTTTTTAGAACATATATTCTTATAAAAATTTCGGAATTTCTCTTTCTGAAGTAAAAGTTTAAAAATTAATTCTGAGTAAAATTTTTTCTACTTATTTCTTTATATAAACCGAGAATTTTTGGTCATTTTTTCAAATTAAAATTGTGATGTTTATATATGCATTTCCCAATCTTCTGGAAAAAATGTTAGTAATTTATTATTGACTGTAAAATGTCAAAAGTGGCATTTTGTAGTTTTCCGCATGATATTGGTAAATTCCCGATTTAAGTCGCAGTATAAATGTTCATTTCAGAATCTTTAATAAATGCGTTAAAATGTGGTAGATTGTCTGATATCCACATGAAACATTTTTAATGTTTTTATCCTTATAAACTTAACTTCTTTTTTAGCTTTAAAAATTTGTATGGAAAGATGGTGTGAAGACACGAAATGTATTAATAATTTCCTTATAAACGATTATCGATAGCCTAGAATTTGTCTTCAAATAATTTCTTTGTTTTTGAAGCTTTTCAACAAATTATGAAATTACTTTCTCAGATGAAATCGATCGTATGCAATGAATGAAAAAAAATCTGTTGACACATTAGATTGATCTTTAAAGTTAAAACTACACGCTTTTGTATTTATAGCACCTTATTTGGTAAATGTGCAATCTATTTCCCCTGCATAGCGATACATTTACCAGTATGGTTAATGTTTGAACGACATGATTGGAATTTTTCAAATTTCTATTTAGTCTTGTATATACAATTCAAATGTTTTGTACATTTGAAAAAACAACACACACACTCCTTCTACGGCGTACACAAATTGTGTTTACAATAATATGGTATTTTTTCTTAGACGCATTCTTAGTAAGTATTTCCTATTTTTCAAAAAATTATATTTTTTGTGTATTTTTATTCATTTTCTATATTATTGGATTTTCCCATCATGTTTTTTAGGAAATACAATGTTTAAATTTCAAAGTTTAATAATTTTATAAATTAAAACTTTTTTTTTAAAAAAATTCATATTCAAATTACAAATTTTGACAACAAATAGTGTAATGAATCCATTTGTCTGAATTTTTAGGAAAACCCTTAAGATTAGTCATTAAATTGCATAGAATTATGCTTAGTTGTAGAAATAATACCGGACATGCATTCCACATGCATGTGCAAGTTTAGCAAATTTAAAATATTTTATTTCGAATTTAATTTCTCAAATGAATCTTTGACAAAAATATTTGTCATATAAATAGCAAAATATTTTTGCATCATTTTAGACAGTTATTTGTTTCTAAGGGCATCCATGATATCATTTATATATATGGTTAACTTTTGAAAACAGTATTTACAAAATAAGTACAATATATTGTCACATCTTTCTTTTTTATTTAAAATTTCGTAAATAGCTACATGTAATATGAACGATAAATTGACAAATATGTAAATGTTATCTCACTAATAAGGCATAGAAAAATAATGAAAAAATAACATAAATTATATGTGCATAAATAGTAAAAGACATTTTTTCTCAATATTTGCACACAAATGTATTTCACAAAATATTGTCAACAATTGAAAAAATGTTAATTAAAAATGTACATAATTTTATTATTATGACTTTCATCCAATTTTCGTGGTTGATTTAAAAGTAAATATATTACTGTAAAAAATTATAATTTTTTTCATTTTACAAAGGGAAAGTTTACTCAAAGAACTACTTCAATACTTTGGAATAAGAAAATAAACATATTCCAGGAAAAAAAAATTCATCTTTAGAAACTCAACTCAAGTGAAAAACATTAAAATAGTTTGAATTTTTGAAACTTATTTATAACTATTTATTAATATAAATCAAGTACTAAATCTTTATATTTATCGAATATATTTTTCTGAGGTTAAATTAAGAATGGTTATACAGATTGGAGAAAAGCATGTATCAAGATGTTGGCTTCTGATTAGCTTAAAAAAATACGCCATGTTTCATCCTGAAGTACTAATTGCTGAATTTGTTATTAATTTAAAGAGTAATTAACCCTGATTTGAACTTAGTACAAAGTTACAATGAGCTCATAGTATGTGGAGTGGCCTGTGCTCCTATTGAGGACAAAAGCATGTGGTACTTTTTTCTCTTTCAAAATTTTCCTTTATGAAGAAACATACCTCTGAAGGAAGAACTATAATCTACTTCTGAAGGAAAACAAATGTACACGGTATTTTCTTTTCTTTCTATATTCCCATATTTTTACTAAAAAAACTATGATATTTACTATCATAACCGATTATTGTAAAAGAAGTTTTTGTATCTATTATAATCTGAATACACCATCGATTGGAAATGCGTGGAATGTGGATGAATGGAAAATGATTTGAATATTCAATATTTTTGAAACAGAAAGGAATTCGTGAACAATTTCAATATCATACAATTTATTGTTCGTGGATTTATACAAAAAATCACATTTTTTCTGAAATTAAGATTTTAAACAAAGCTTAGTAAATAGTTAATAAACAAGGTTTTAAACAAAACTAAGTAAAAAGGACACACTAAATTTAAAAAAAAAACAACAGAGAAATAAGATTTCTTAAGACCCTGGAGGGAATTAAGAATATCTTTGTGCATTTAATTTTTATTATTTACGTCGAAAAATTATATCTCCATCTTTCATGATCAGTGAAAGATAGCGTAGCTGTGTCACAAATATTTTAGGAATACCGATAAGTTAAAATAATTTTTTAAAAGTCTCATAAAGGAAATTTTAAACATTGAAAAATATTGACTAATTACATCAAATTAAAATTTTTATGTATAGAAATTAATTTTTCATAATTGTATGTGTTTTTCTTAAGCAAAGAAGGTGATGATGAAGAAAGACATTTTGCGTGATATTAAAACATAATAAAAATAGATAATTGTTGTTTAAATCAACAGAAAGCTAATAGTTATTTCAAAATTAAAAATGTTATTAATATATATTTATATCTGTATATGCGCATTATGATCTATTACAGAGTATGAAAAGGTTAGCAGAATATTAAATATATAACATTTAATGTAATCAGTCAAAAACCATAGTATTTTACTTTCCAATAAAGTAAAAGCATGTACTTTTATTTCCTTCATTTTAGTGTGGAATCAATTTTAAAGTGAATCAAAAAGTAATATAAATAAATGATTGAAGTACCAAAAGAAGAGAAGTAAATAACTCCTTTTCTGTATCCTAAAGACCAATTTTGACGATGAAATTATTTTGCTTTCATTAAATTAACCACAAAATACTCTGATGAATTTAACTTCATAGAATAAAAAATAAACAAGTGAAATTATTGAGATATTATGAAAAATTCAATAAAGTATTTTTTTTCATCAAATTTCAATAATTGGATAAGGAAAATAAAAAGTGCTTTTTATATTTCAATTTCTGTATAATTGATCTCTGAAAAAAAATGAAAATCTTTTTTTCCCTGTTATGCTCAAATGAATACATAGGAACTTAATTAAATACGTTCAATGAAGCATCAAACAATTTAAGAGAATAAAACGTTTTTATTTTTCCTAAATTAGCTATTATGAAATGGCAATAGAATGGAGTCTTATGAATATAAAGGAAAAATGAGAAAAATCAGAAGCATCAATATTAGCTACATACAACTTCTTATTAAATATTAAAGTTTTGTCAAATAATATAATCATTATAAATAATTATTATGTTTTTATCTATTTCATTTTTTCGAAAGACAAATGTGTATCTGCATCGTCAAGAAATAATTTAAGCATAAATACTATTTATAAATAAATAATACACATGTGATTATTTCTATCATATATATATATATATATATATATATATATATATATATATATATATAAACTTTACCATGAATTGATAAAGTTTTTTTGTTATTAATTATTATTTAATTTTTTATTTTATGAATTTCAGTTATTATCAATATCATGTTAAATTTTCTGTATATTGTTTTGATCACATGTTATATTTGCATTTCTTTCTTCAATTGCTTGCAGTATTCACCATAACATGAATTATATGTACTTAATATGTGTTCCATATAGTATTTTATTCCTACTTCAAATAATACATCTTTCTAGCAGAAACTATTGTTATTTTCTCAATAAGTGACTCACATTATTACTCATTTGCTGTTTTATTTGTTGAGTTACAAGTTGAAGATCATTCATTGTTTCGATATGAAGTATCTCTTGTGAACTAATAAAAATAGTAATGTGGACTCCATTAATATGGAACTAATCTTGCATTTATGTTTAGATAATATTTCTATAACAATTATTTTACTTTTAGCTATATATGTATTAATGTAGAAAAATTGCTCTTATAAGATCTTTTGTAAAAAAATATAAAGATTTGGATATCATGAATATACTTCATTTCAATAATGAGGAAGATAACATTGATGAAAATTTTAAATGTAATAACATGTTTCAAAAATTGGATATCAAAGAATGAATATTTAATTGCGAGCATGCATTTATTTACGAAAATATTCTACGTCTTTATTTAATATGTTATTACCAGACAAGTAATTGATGAATATTAGCAGTAAAGAGCAATTTGTCTTTTGATACCATAAATGATCAACTCTATTTCGTTTCCCTTTATGTATCTAAAAATGTGTGTCAACTGAAATAGATAGTAATCGTAAACTGAAATTTTGGAACTGTATGTTGTATATAATAAGATTTATCAGAAAAAGCTTTCCTAAAGTATCTTAATTGGGTTTTCAACATGAGGAACAATTTCACAGAACAAAAGCCTCTGACAGTAAATGGATTTTTTTAGCTTCTTTGCTTCAATGGCAGCAAGCATTTTAGGAAATTTTAAGGAATTTAATTCAATCAGGCTCCAATTGTTTGAAATAAAGTGCACCCTTTTCATTCCATTAGATAAAAAGGAAAATATTTTTACAATAAATAGCCCGTTTCGGTGTTAATATTTTTGATTCGTACAATTTATGTGTTTTTTTATGCTTTGGAATACATAATATTTATTTTTTCACTTCCAATCGCAATTTTCCTATGCAATATCACTACATTACTTTCTTAATTAGTGCTTTAAAACATACTTATTCATGCAGTTTCAACTGTAAATATGTATCATCTTACTTAGTGATTTGCAAATCATTCCCATTGCGTGTAAGTAAATAAAAGTTTTTTTCTTATATTCTTCATTGTAATTACCAAGTTGACTCAAATATTCCTAAGTAAAGAACAGATTTTTTTTCATATTTTTGCTACACTTTTTCTTTGAAATTCGTAATGAATACAGTGACAAAAAATGAATTCTCATGCTTCTCGGAAACATCATCTTTATTTTTTTCATGGTTCACGTCCAATAATGATTAACTATTTCTCCTCATGCAAAAAATAGTCTATTATTTAATAGCATATTTCGCCACAGATTTCAAACAAACATTGTTCTACAAAATTTCTTATTGAACTTAAAAAAATTTAATGCAAGTGATTAAGTTATTGATGACGGATTCCCTTCTAAAATAGAAAAATATTGATAAAAATGTAAATGATGTTATTATGTAATAAAGTCAGTATAACTGGCTTAAAGTATTTAAATGATCGCAAACTCATGTGAAAAATGTGCTTATTTTCTATCTATTTAAAGATGGAAAAAATATAAGTTTCTATAATGTTATTAGATTATATTGTAATGATGTTCATTTGAAACTAATATACTGCACTTCATATGAAAATGAAGTAAGTTAAATACAAATCTAGAAAATATTTTATTCTAGATAAAAAATAGAAATTGAGCTTAGTTAAAATTTTTTATATTGGTTTATTTATTATATTGAAATCTAATTTTTTTATTCAACAATTTTTTAATTCTACCTAATTTCATATATTAATTTTACATGATTATATCTGCAGTCGTTTTATTATATTCAATTTTTAATTTTTATTCAGCATGGTCAAATTTTAAATTCACCAGTTGTATTGCTGAAGATTAAATATAGCATACAGTTATTTATTTTACAGAAAATTATTAATTTTATAGTTATTAATTGCATAGAAAAAAAATTTGTTCTTTTTTACAAAGAGCAGACAAATATTTTCTTTTCGGTTTTCAAAAATATTCTTAAAACGGAAAATTTACATTTTGATTTTTTAGTGAAGTATAAATCTGAATAGTTATAAAATAGCATTAAAAGAAACTATCAAATAGATACTATGACAGCATTTTTCTTTTTGCTATGCATTTGTCCTAGTCAAAACTGTTAAAGGCATTTTTATAAACTTAGTTGAGAAAAGATTTTAAAATTTTATCATTACTTATATAAGATTTTATCATTACTTTCTTATTATTATATTTATACTCTCTTTATTTTACATACAATTTGAAAAAAAGTTTTGTATTTAATTATTTTATTTGCATTATCAGTTCTCAATTTCAAATAATCATCAATTCCTTTATTTTATATAATAATTACATATTGTTTTCTTACGAAATGTTTCTTTCGCCTTTATTATAAAAATAAAAGAGATAATAATGGATAAATACATTTCTCTAAGTAGAAACAATCCATTCACAGAAATAAGCGTAAGATCATAATGTAAATTTTTAACATTGCATATAGAAGAAAGTAAGTATGAGTCTAACAACACTCAGTTGACATTTACTATTCAGTTTTATAAAGAATATTGATCACAAATAATTAATTCAAAATTGATAAGTACATGTGATCTGTGAAATCACAAATAGCTTAAATTAAGAGAATGATTCATTATTAAATTAAGATAAATTAAAGTTAATTAAGTTCCTACAGATTCTATTCAGAAATAAATTAAAACATCTAATCTTTTCCATCATGATTATGTAAATCCTGATTAAATTTGAGTTTTTAACAGAATTATATGTTTTATATAAAATCAATTTATTTAATGAAGTTGAACTAAATTAAAATCTTCAGTTAGAAACATCAGTTAATCTTAAAAAAAAGTTTTCATTACTGTTTGTGCTACAGTTTAAGTTATCAAACTTAACAATGTATGATTGGTTC
>JAPDSC010066973.1:56738-76335 GCA_026290005.1 Latrodectus geometricus
ATATAAATGTATATATATTATATATACATTTACTTAATAATCTTATATCTTTTCGAACTTCTTATAGATGATCCAAGATTTTAAAAATAAATGTTCTCTTATGTATAGAATAGAAATAGTTATTTTGACGCAACAATTGTTTTTCCTTCAAACTTTATACAGTGAATAGTTTAGTAAATAAAAGTCTCGAATTCCTTATCCATAGATAAGAGGTTTGTATTATTTAGTAAATATCATAGGTCATATTTTATTTTAAAATATTACATAATATTAAAGAATCAGTTTGAATTATTGTAAATACTAAAGGAAAGAAGTTTATAAATGTCATGTTTCCACTGATAAACCAGAATCATTCGGGACTATTTATGCATAAATATTGTTCATATTTTTTATTCAATTTTTCCTATCTTTGTTAAAAATAGAAACAAATATTATGTTTTTAAAATGTTCAAATTTGATTTTGCAAGCATTTTTATCTTTTAGATGAAATACTTGTGTTTCCAAAATATGAGACCACTTAAATATCTCATAATGTAATCATACACTGCAATAATAACTGCAAAAAAATTATTTACCACTTATGTTTTTCCTTAAAATCATTTAAATTTTAATATGATTGTATTTTTCTTTGGAAATCGAAGGTAAGCTATAAGTTTTTTATCAAAAACAGTACAAAAGGTAATATTGTAAGGAAATTTAGATTTAATTTTTTTCATTTCATTAGATATTTCATATTACCGAATAAAAATAATTATTTAAGTTAGAATTTCAAAACCTTTTAAAAAAAGGCTGGAAAAATTTAAATAGGAAAAAAAGAATGATTCTTAAAACTAAAAGCTATTTACAATGCCTTTGTCATCTCTTTTGCATAAAAAAATATTAATAACATTTGGTTATAAGAACTCCAAAATTAAAATCTAGTTATTCAATTACGTATAGGAGATATTTATGAAATTAAACAAATCAAAATAACCATATGTAGGGCAATGCAAATTTTCAAGATGAAAAATTAAATCGCAATAAATAATAGATTAGATTTAAAAAATATAAGAAAATGGAATGTATAAAATATTTCATGACAAACACTTTCAAACTGCATTTTAAGATCAAAGATAAAATTTAAATGCTTCTGTTTTTTATTAATTAACTAAGCATTAAAGGGAAGAAATACTGAAGTTGCCATTGAAACTCACGACTAGGATATTGTTTGAAGAAATATTCTTTTCTTCAAAGAAAAAAATCCTTTATGAGGGACAGGATGATAATATTTACTGATAATATGACTTATAAACATAATTCTACTCCTCATTGGAATTTTTGTCCGACTTTTTTGTCCATTCTGTGATTTTTGAGAAAGTATGAACAGATCTCCTCTTCGTTGCTGTAGGACGTTTCTTGGCAACAACTCCGAAATCACCAGATATTTGCCTGACAAAGACTGTCTAAGGCAATTTCTTGTGTCAATTTTTGCTTTGTTGTATCCTATCATTTTCTAGGATTTAGTTGTATAAACTTTCTGTTGTATTTAATTCAGATCATCGTATCTTACCTTGCTATTAGAAATAAATAAGTGAACTGAACCGCAGAATTACCTTTGTTGATAAATCTGCGAAGGCAAAAGAAGCTTTTGAATGTGATCTGAAATGCAATGCATTTTGTTCTTGGAAATATTTACTCATGTTGCCATTAACTTGTACTTTATCTACATTTCATACATTTTGAACCTCTTTTGGAAGGTCCAAACAGAAAATTCAAGCCAGACAGTACTTTATTTATTGTGTCTTAATTCACTAAAAATAGGTTTAAGAAAAAATAATGAAGTATGAAGAATGCAGGCAATATTCAAGACCTGAATTTTTGTACACTCGTCAAGCTATGCAAATAATGGGTCAATGTGCTTAAGGATTGAAAGCAGCTGTCAGAAATTATTGGGATAAAGTTCTTAAATTTTTTTTATAGTCAAAATCTTAATAATTGAAAGAAAAATGACATATTTAAAATTTTACAGATTAATTTATTTAACATCTTTTAAGTTATGTTAAAAATGTTTTAACTTTTGATTTTAAAATTTGCATCAGTTATTTAAAAAAAAATTGTTCATAAAGTACTTAATTTTTATTTTAAAAATAATAAGCTCTAAATTTAAATTTTATTAATATATATTAAGAAAAATTAAATAATATAAGTAACAAAACAGTTAGGGATCTTATAATTTTGCCAAATATTATGCAATTTTAAACATTTAGATAGCAAATGACGAAATGAAAATAATTTCTTATTTAACATTTGGAAACGAAATAAAATTATTAATTTATGAAGCACTAATGGAGTCATTTGTTATCAATAAAACGTTAATTTTTTACGTGGATTTAGGTTTCATTGCAATAGAAATATTTTTTTTCTAAGTTATATATTTATCTTCTAAAGATATTTTTCAATAAGGTGTTTTTTTGTGCAGAATATTCATCTGTTTTAAAAATAACTGAATATATCCTTTTTAGAAAACTCCATTTTCATTTAGTTTAAATACATTTATTTCACATATTTTTATTGCTTTTTCAATTTTTCCACTTTATTTTATTTTTGATGCATTATTGTACTCTATATTATTACTTTTTTAGAACATCAAAAATTATTGAAATCAAGTAATTTAGAATTTTAAATGAGTAATACCGTTTAATTATTTTGTAAATATACATTGATTTATTTTTATTTAAAAACTGAAAATTTTAATAGAACACATTATTAAAATAATAATTTAACATAAGTTGATTATGATAAGTACAGAATTTAAATTTTTTAAGTGTTAAATATTAGGATTATTTTAATTAGTTAACACATAGGAACAGAATTAAGAAACTGTTACTATCAATATAAATATTACTCTATAATAAATTTTATAATTTTTTTTCCATACACCATATAATTATCATAGGTATTGTTAAATACAAATTTTCCTTCGAAAACATTTTAAATTTCAGTGTTCCACTTGAACAACAAATGCTGTAAATGTGAACAGTAGCTGTTTTAGATCTACTTTAAATTACAAATTCTGTTCTAACTAGTATTCATGAGAAAAAATTATCACAGGGAAGTAAAGTAAATGAAATATATTTCTATATAAAGATATTTTTAACATGAATATTTTACTGTGAAATTGTACATACACAAATGTAATATCAGTTAATGTGTGGATTCAACATAATTTCATGAAACAATCCTCTGTATAAAAATTTATACAAGAAACATTTTAACTTATAAAGAAACTTTAAAACTAGAAACTGACACTTTATTCTATAAAAATAGCAAATTTAAATAATTTCATACTTTTTTGTTAAATAAATTATTTAAAACTTATATGAGAGTATAAAATTATAGGTAGAATATCAAGACATTAGATCTTCAAGAAATTTGATATATAGTCTTGCTAACTATTAATTTCAGTTAAGCAAAATCTGCAGTGACTCAACATTTTTGTTACAAATATAAAATTAGTTGGTTCTCTTCTTTTTGTTTTATACTATGCTTCATGCAACGATGAAGAAAATGAATATTTAATTTTCTTAGAAATGAAAAATATGCAACTCGAGTTCTCTCTCACTGAATATGTTCAGGGGACTTATTTATAATAAACAAGGAGAAAAGAGCAGACTTTTTTCAACGAACGAACACTGACGAATACTGTAGCATGGATTTAAGGATTTTTTAGGATCTCCTTGAAATTGTTCGACCAGAAACTCTGAGAATTCATCATGTTATTCAAAAGATAACACACTTGCTCTTTTCCAGCGTCTTCTTACCAATTTTTTTTTATTAATAAAGAATGTCTATCTTGACAACTGTGATGGAAAAAAAAGTAAAATAAAATTTGATGTTTTCTGTGAAATTCTCTTGGTATTTTTAACAGCTTATGCATCGGTTAGATAGATTTTAATTTTTTCAAAATATTTAATAATCTGATGCATACTAATGTAATATATTAACATTTTGTTTGTAGTGTGTTATGTTTGTAAATAAAGTTTGCTCTAGAACACAGAATATAAGCTTTGGAATATAAAGTATTAGTAAAATTAAACAAAACTATATTTTGGTTCACCTTGTTTTGTTTTTAATAAATTTAGCTAAACAAAAACATATGGTCAATATTGTGAAAATTATAATTTTGCTTGTGAAGAATTTACAGAACATTCTATGTTATGTCTATTAACTTAATATGTTTAATTGGTGTTTTAATGACAATGAGATCTCTTTTGAAAATAAATATAGGTCATTAATTATAAGAACAACAAAATAACAATAAATACAAAATAATCCATCATAAAAATAATGTAACGGTTAACTACAACAGGAAAATAAATTATTAAGGATATAAGGACTTTTCTAATAATATTTTACAAATTATAATAAATTGATATGTAAGAGTGTTTTAAAATATAAACTATTATATATACTAACTCAAGACAATAAATTATTCTAATAGAAGGAATTCTTTAAAATTGCAGATATGATGATTTTAGTTGGTGTTCTAATAGAGGTATTTTTTTTACTTTATTTAATGTATATTTCAATAGATTATACTAATATTATATATTTTGTTTTATATTTAATATAGTTCTGAATAATAGAAATATTTTAAAATTTATGAAAGTAACATGTGCTTAACAAGACAGATCTCACTAAGTCAAAAAATTAACATGACAGAAAATATTAAAAACAAAACAAAAAATATATTTTCTTAAAAATTGTAAGCGGTTTTTAAAGCAACAATATTAATAAAAATTTAAGATAAAATTTATTTTAAAATAAAATAATTCAGAAAATAACTTGGTGAAATTGGCATGACATGTCTCCAACATTAAAAAATATTATTGAATGATTTCCCAATGTCCTTGGAAAATCACAAACAATAATTAAGATTTATGAAACGTAAAATAATGAAAAATAATAGCAACATAGTATCGAAATTAATCAAAGTTATCTGTAATTTTAGAAAGTTTCAACATGTCTATGCTTTAAGTAATTCTATTAATTTAATCAGTTTGAAACTAATTTTTATTTATTTTGAAGAACATTTCAGTGACACAAGCAAAAGCACAAAGCAAACTTTAAGAAAGAATTAATTTATTGAAATAAAAATACAAATATGTAAGAATAAATACCACACTTAACATGTTAAAATATATTTTAAATTGATTTCATACCAGATACAGTGCAATATTTTATTCAGAAAAAATTATTTTAGTTTATAAAAGACATTTAAATAGCAACAGTGTCATGCAAATATGTCATCATATTAAAATTTTTTTTTATCTAAATTGTATATTTCTTTTGGTGAGGCATTTCATGAAAGAGGAATTGTAACCTGCCAGCTTATGGTGTAATTCATTTACCCTCCAAAATGGAATACATGTATCTAAGTCTATTCAGACGGCACTCCATAAATACTGTTTGAAAATGATTTTATAATTATTCTTAGAAAAAAACAACACAAATATGGTCTGAAAAAATGATTTATTTCAGTATTCTCTATTGCAGAACACAACACGAAAATAATTACTAAGTTGAAAATAACACAAAAATAGCTATTAAAAATAACAGGTCACAAAATTAAACAGTAAATTTGGAGACATAGACTTTCAATATATCATTTTATGACAATTGGAGTTCGAGTTACATTTCATTCTTGCCAGTCAATGGTCATTAAATTTCTATTGCAACCAGAAATTTGATATTATAACTCTGTTACTTCTGTACTTGTGACGCAGCCGGTCTGGTTGATAAAGATATTCTCGTGATCTAGAGGTGATGAATTCTATACCTGACCCAGCCGAAGATACATCGTGCTTAGTAATGCCGACTGGGGCATGTAAAATAGGAAATGATCTCAATTTCCATACACTGGATTAGTGTGTTACGAAATGGAGGGTGACAGAGCAGGTGTTGACCACATCATTTGTTTATAGTAGAAAATTAGAATGCAGCTGACTATATTTACTAGAAATTTTATGGACAGAAAGTGGCAACAGTAAACATATTGCAAGCAAACTTCAGGCTTATTTTGAAATGTTCTTTCAAAGATTCGGAAAATGGTAATTCTAAGTGACAATTATATCCTTTTTCCACTGCTTATAACTCCGAGTTACTTCTTTTTCCTATGATATATTGCCAGTGAAGCATACGAGTATTTTGTTTAAGAATACTTTAGATTAGGATTTTTTTATAAACCTTCTTAGAAATTTCTAAATTAAAAGTAGGTCTCCATGGTTGAATTATCCTTCGAGTTCATACAGAAGCTATAGACTTATAAATCAAATTAACAGACATCTTCAGTTATGTAGTCTATAACTTAACTCATACTGTTAGAATTTTCGATAAACTTAAATTAATTATAATTTTAAATTCAAATAATTTTATATACATTTTTTTAAAATTCTATGACATTTAGATGACCTCACTTAACTTGATTTTCTATTTCTAACAACTGCTCAAAGTTCAATTCAGTATTTTTTATTTTTAAATAATACTTTATTCCAATGAAATGGTCAGCCTAGAATTATAACAATTAACTGAATAATTTAGATATATTTTTTTAAATCATTTATTGTTTTTTATTGGTTTGTTTGTTATTTTTCTTAAAAAAATAATAAAATTATTTATGTTTTAACTGTACAACAGACTAAATTTTGAACAATTTTTAATTATTCAAATTCTTTTATATGTATGCATATTTTAAATGTACATGCATGACACTTTGTTTTTCAGAATTCATTGATTCCATAAAACTTAAAAACGTGTTCATAAAATAAGGAAAACTTTATCGTTGGTATTATTTTAAGATTCGAAAAATTATTTATGATATCGTGACTCATTTCTATTTTAAGTGCTATTTTATGATTTTACTTTTCTTATCTCTTATATGGATAGACTATTAATTTCTCTTACTCAGAGAGTTTTATAATTCTTGTTATGATCAATAAAAGTTCAATGTATCACATTAAGTAGCTAACCTTTTTGAAATGCAAGCAGCAAAGAAAGTAAATTTAAACTATTTTATTTTTATTATACGAACATAAAAAGCATGGAATGACCTCCACTTTTTATCTGCTTCAGTTCCACGAGTTTGAGCGATATTACTACTTTAGAAAAAAATCATAAATTAAATTGAGAATACTTATAAAAATTACATAATATTTTTAAAACTGTTAATAATTTATTGTAAGAAATTAAAAGAATACTTTCTATCTTACGCAAAGTTTAATATTTCTTATTAATATGTCATATTAATGTTAGATAATTGCCCCTTAATTTCTATATTGGGTGCTAATACTATTGTCTGATGTGGTCTTTATATTTGATTATAATTATACTTATGAAGTTTTAGCTTACACGAATTACGCTCATTTGATTAAAACAATTTTTATCGCATGATGTTCAGCAATTTAGTAATCAATGATGGATACCAATCTTGAGGATAAAACTTTAATTTAATTTCAATTGAAACAATGTGTATAAATCTTGTAGATTGTATTGATAAAATAAATAAAAGATAAATCAACTAATTTAGTTCACTTCTTGACTATAAATATTTGATCAAATAAAAAATTCCCTTTTACAGAGTCACAATTATTTCCATTATACTTACATTTTAAGGCAACTTCAATGGACAAGTAGAATGGATTAAGTACAGATCATATTTGATAAAAGCGATTCATATATTCAGTATTCAGTGAGTTCATTCAGAAATTCAGTGATTCATTCAGATTTTCAGTGAATAATCCTCTCAAAAAAGCTAAATGCCTTATAATTTTGGATTTCTATTTAGAAAAAGGATAAAACTCATGTTTTTTTATATTTCAATAAGACTTCAATAGATGCAACTTCAGATCCTATATCACAAAAAGAAAAATCTCTTTGATTTTTTTAACCCTACAGTTTCCTTTTGCGTTAGATAATAATTTCTTTTTGTTTGTTGTTGCTGTTACTAATCCTTTATGATATAGCAACAGCTAGATCTGGTTCATAAGTTCATGTATCATAGCAAAGTGAATGAATGACTAGAAGTGTTGATGATATTAGCTCCTCTAAACTTAGAACCAGGCAGTTAAGAACATGCACTGGAAAGGCTGTTTACAGATGACACTCGGTAGCGAACATAAAAACTCACAGAGAAGGGAGGGAGCAGCTTCTTTTATTGGCTTCATCACCTCTGTGCCTTAATTGAGCAGAGTGGAATGACCTTTACGCCTTGGGTGATATTACCAATAATGTAAAATCTCTACGTACAGCGCCCATTCCGCTCATAAGCACCCTTCCGTCACACAGGACTTTGAGGGGCCAATATATTTCTAAAACTGAACACATTGTAGCAGGATGGTAGAAAAGAGCTCTCCTAATAATGAACATTGGGTATTTCTGCCCGATTTCCATTAGCAGAACGTAACATTTCTGTTTGTATATATTTTGGGAAGAGAGTTATAGAGTTTTCAGATTTCATTTCTTCAAACAAGTGAATATTATGCTATCATTGTAAAGTTATCTTGTATGGCTATGTGGTAGTGATGTTCAAATGCTTTACAAACACCTTAGGCAATTATTTATTGCTATGTGGTGTCAGAAAAATAAATAATGTGATTTATTTAAAAAAAAAAAACGTTAAATATGATTTACAATTTTTTAAGGGAATTTTAAAATTATTATTTTTGATTTACAATATGGATGCAGGATTGAAAATAAAGTACTTTCTTACATCAGATAATATTTGACAACAATAAGAATATTCTTATCTTTAATATTAAAATAAATTTCAAAAAATAAAATGCGTCATATCAGTGAATATATGTAGTCATTTCAGTTATTTACAACCATTTCTATCCTTACCGTGTCATCTATTAGGATAATTATCTATTATAATTGCTTTGAGGCATATCATGAATATTCATCAGAAATAGTGCACACACTATCTTCGCTTATAAATAGTGTTCAGATTTTAAATAAATGTATTAGAAAGGACAGAAAGGTTAAATTTCAAACTGCTACTTTTCAAAAAATTGTATTGGTCGTAAATGCTATGCATTCCTATTCATAATTGTAGATAAATGTGAAACATTCTTGGCAATTTTTCAAGACTTCATTCATCATCCTTCTTATTTTGGAGAAGAATATCCTTTCTATTGCCCGAAATATCTCATGACTGCACTGCAAGAATCTTTTCAAAAGTGTCACGCTTCTTCAACCCTTTCCGCTTTGCGTGATTCAACTTTTAATTGCAATTCGTTTTAGCAAAAACTGTGAATGTAGTTTGCTTCGAGGTTTGAGAAAAATTAAAAGATTTTATGCCTTCAATAGATGAAAACAGAAAAAATGGAGAGTAAAAGAATTACATAGCAATTTTTACTTTTTTATGTCGTTCTTTAATTAAAAAAAGATCAGATGGATTTACATTATTAATTATAGGCATTTAAAAATAGAACAAAGAATTACTTTTATTTATGTGTAATATATGTTCTCATGACTTGTTTCTAAGTACTTCTGACTCATATAGGCCAAAAGATAAGTTCACTACATTTCTGGAGAAAAAATTTCTAAGAAAAGATTTTTTTTGCAATATATAAATTTCTATTTTGAGCTGATTTTAGATTGAACAGTCTAAACTATTTAATTATATTTCGTTAACTAATCTACTTTGTATAATATTATAGTTATTGTTGTACAAATTAGTTCGATGAAGTCTCGATAAAATTTCTAGAACTGAAAAATTATTGTCGACGCAATTATTTTCCTATAACACTTAAAATAGAAAATCAAGAATAGGAATTATTAAGCGAGTTATATGCATTAAAATCGGAATTAATAAATTGTGATATTTTTATATGCAAATGAATTCTGAGTATTAACACTTATTTTTCAATTGAATAATAATGGTAAAAGAAAATGTAGATAGTACTCGGAAATATACTTATCATTGATTCAATATTTTTAAAAAATAGATATTATTTACGTTAACACATTAAATGTATCTTTTTAAAAGGTACCTTTAATGTGTGTTATGTTCAAATTTTAGATATAATAGCTGCGTAGATGTATTCGTTTCAGCTAAAATTTATGGATTTAGATACTAAGAACAGTTATAGGGCCTATTTCACATTTTCTTTAAGAAATTAATGTACTACCAATATGGAACATATATTTTTCGTCATTGTAATTCTTCTTTTACTTATAAAACAAAGGAACATATATCTTTAGAAAATATGAACTTTATGCTAAATTCTAATAGAATTTCTTAAATTATAAAACATTGATAAACATTTGGCATTGTGTTCCTTGCAAAATAAAAAATTATATCTAGCAGCATTTATATGTTGCTAAATATTATTTTTTCACATAAAAAATAAAGTATGAAGAATGTCATCTGCGGTGTTTAAATTAAAAATATAGCTATTCAGAAACTTAAAAGAGATATATTTATATTGATTCACAAGTTTTTTTAAATGATAGAATTTGCAAGTATTAAGAAAGTAAACATAATTTTAATAAAAATAAGCAATATTTTTATTTATATACATCAGACAAAAAGCCTATTTATTAATTTTATATTTTTAAATAAAAAAGTTTGTAAGCTATCTTTAAAAATTAAGAGATAAAATTGTAAGAAAATAATTAATGTTATTGTTATGCAGTTCATAATATAAAATTTAATATTTGAGTTATTTAAATTATCAGAAAACTTTTTAATGTGTACAATTAGTACTTAGGAATTAGTAACTAAGGAAAGTATAGAATTTATTTTTAATATATTAAGAGTAAAAAAAATTAAGTTCTACAATTTCACTTAATTACAGTACAAGTTTAGTAAAATTATATTAAAAATAACAAAACAATGGGGGAAAACAACTAAAATTGAGATGAAGAATGCGTTGCTTTATAAATTGTAATACAATCAACAATTTTGTGATACTTTAAAATTTTTATTTTGGGAATTCTCTTAATTTTTATTTGGTGTTGGTTTAAATATATTATATCTAACATTTTTTTTTGTAAAATTATGAATGTAAATTATAAGGAAACATTTACAAATTCCTTACAATAAGTCAATTTGAGTCAAAATATAAATAAATGAATTTAAGCAATAAAAGCATGAATTTTTCGGAAAAAACAAAGCAAACTCTGTGAGGTGGAAATTGCTTATTGTACTATAAAAAATGGTAGAATACTATTTAACATGAACATTTTTTTCAGTAATAATTCCTTTATAACATTATTTTACATTCTATGAGTTTCTCGAAATTACACTTTCCTCGTTCATAAATGAATTAGAACGATAGTAAAAACCAAACAGTAACCTATAAATATATAATAAATAATGTAAAACCTATTTTTGTATTAATATGCCACAAACGAGTTTATACTTTAAGTTACTGTATGCTGTGATGCTCCTGCTCAAATGCAATTAGCAGTTATTACTAATTATATATCATTAGACAAATAATAATATAGAATTGATTAAAAGAAAACCAAAATTATTGCAAAGAAATCAATAGCAATTAGCATAGAAATGATGAAACATTGATAATAATGATTAATTTACAAATACATTGCCTTAAATTAAACTCCTGTCTTTGATCATTAGTTTTTACAACAGATAAGACAAAAACATTTCTTTAAAGGAAACACACAATTACAGTTAGATTTAGAGACAATTTTAGAATTTCGCAATTTAAAACAGCCGCCAGAGGCTTATAATATTTTATATCTTTCAGTTAAAATTGTAAGAAATGATTCTATTTTTCAGTGATTCTGAAAATACATAAAAGTGTATTTTTATGAAATGTTTTGGAACTAATGATTTGCCTTTAAATGGAATCATTTTAGTTTTCTAAAATTGATTTATATTTCTCTGGGTCACAATTTTGAACACGTAGATCTGCAATTTTTCAAAACTAACTATCGTAAATTCCTTATTCACAAATTAAAGCGATTTTAAAGAGAAATATTCTCAGAAAATACTTTCACAATTTTAAATAAAAGAAGTATAAATCGATTTGGTGAAAAAACCATTAAAATTTGCGTGCCATAACTCCTTTGCTAAATAAGAGAAAAAGTTAAATGCAAGCATATTAAAGTATCTGAATCGATTCTAACGTTGTTATGACGTCACACGGAAATTCCAAATGCTGAGGGTTGAAAACGAAATACAAATTCGTTAGGCGGGTCACGATATCTTGAGAACGGTTGAAACAGTTATGTTGACGTCAAACGATATTTTATACGAAACCTACAAATTATAACGTTTTTAAATATATGGAGCACATGAATTATTGCACTTTTAAAGTAATACAGTTAAACATTTAAGATAAATTAGTGTGAAACTCTCTCTCCTTTTGACCTGCAAAAGAGAAATTTTTAATTCCGTGAAAAAAGATTTCTGGAAACTATAGTTTAATATTGTAAAGATGAAATTGAGCTGGATAAAATTAAGTTGCAGAAATATTGAGATTTATTTTTTTAAAATGATAATCCAATTTAAGTTAAAATGTATGATGATATTTTTAATCTCTAAAATATAGTCTTTTTTGTTTCTTAAATTTTCAGATGTCATTCCTTTTTTGTAAACTATTTAGCTATAACTTCGTCAAATTGTACCTCATGACAATTAATGTTTTATAAATGAAGCTAGATTCTTGACATTGAGTTCGTGTCTTGGTTGTAAGGTCTATTACAATCATGAGAATATTACTGATTTGAATCCAACTACACTACAGGCCATTAAAATTGCTACAGCAAAAAGGCGATATGCTACAGACGTGAAATTTATACGAAAGGGAGAAGGTGCTGTGATATGCAAATGATTAGCTTTTCAGCCCATTCAAACAAAGCAGGCGCCTATAGCGACACCTACATTGTGTTTAAATGAGGAAATTGTTCAGCCGGTTCCTCATACACAAATTGCATTTGAACGTTGTTGCCTGGTGAAAAGTTGTAGTGATGCCTCGTGTAAGAAGGAGAAATGCCTACCAGCACGTTTCTGACTTCGATAAAGATCGAATTGTAGCGTACCGGGACTGCGGTTTATCTTATCGGAGTATTGCTGCTCGCGTCGGTCGAGATCCAATGACTGTTAGCAGAATATGGAATCGATGGGTTGAGAACGGTAATACGGAACGCCATGCGGGATCTCAACGGCCACCTATCATTAGCAGCCGAGAAGACAGGCATATTATCCGTGTTTGGTGGCATCGTGGTGAACGCACACTGGCAGTGTGCATTCGTCATCGTCATACTGGCCCATCACCTGGCGTGATGGTATGATGTGCCATTGGATACACGTCTCGGTCACCTCTTGTTCGCATTGACAATGCTTTGAACAGTGCACGTTACATTTCTGGTTTGTTACGACCCGTGTCTCTACCCTTTATTCGAGTCCTGCGAAACCCTACGTTTCAGCAGGATAATGCCCGACGGCATGTTGCCGGTATTGTACGGACCTTCCTTGATACGGAACATATTCGGCTGTTGCCCTGGCCAGCATGTTTTCCAGATCTTTCACCAATAGAAAACGTCTGGTCAATGGTCGCCGAGCGACTGGCTCGTCACCATACGCCAATCACTACATTTGATGAGCTGTGGCATCGTGTTGAAGCTACATGGGCATCTGTACCTGTACATGCAATCCAATCTCTGTTTGACTCAATGCCCAGGCGTATAACTGCTGTTATTACGGCCAGAGGTGGTTGTTCTGGATACTGATTTCTCAGGATCTGTCCAGCCAATTTTTTTGAAAATTTAATCACTTGTTATTTCTAGTATAATATATTCGTCCAATAAATATCATTTTGTCATCTGCATTTCTTCCTGGTGTAGCAATTTTAATTGCCAGTAGTGTATTTTATATGAATTTTTTAAAAAATGCTGATCATTTGCAAGCCAAAGCAACTATTTCCTATCATATAAATTTCATATATGTAGCCTGGCGCACTTATAGTTGACCAGTGTTGAAGAAATGTAATAAATACAAAAACAAATAACATCTGAAAATTTTAAAGTTAATTAAATGTTTTTGCTTCAAAAACTTATTGTTAACACAGTACATTTCATAACACAATTTTTAATTTTCGTTTTAAGAGGATTTTTTAATAATAGTTCACATTGTAGCTGATATTATTGAAAATGAAAAACCTCTTTATTTTTGTGGCTTGTATTTTATAAGATCTTAATTTTTGGCTGTAAAGTACGATGGGTGATCATTTCTGTAATTTTAATTCATTATTTGTGCTAAATAACTATGCCATTATCAAATAATGATTTTTCAAAATATAGATATCAAAAATTAATTTATGGATTTTATTTTAATAACATTATTTTGAAGAAATTGAGAGATTGCATTAAACAATGAAATACGGTATTTACATCGATTTAAGGCTTTTTAGAATAACTTCTGTTGCATAATTTATTTCATCAAGCCACAATAAAAGTAGTATCTTAGTTTTGTGTTATCAAGTTTAACAAATACTTTTATTTCTGAGATAAAATATTAAAAAATACTTATATTAAAATTTACCCTAAAGTTTGGACTTTTCTCTTTGTAAAATTAATTTTTATGTTTGTTTAAAAATTTTGCTTTCATTATATTACATACATTACAGAATTAAAAGATGCTAAATAGATCAATTATAAATTGTGTTAAGCTACGAATTGTTGAAAAATCATGTGTATATATACCAAGAAAATAAAAAGAAAGAAATCATAAATTGGTAACATTTATCAAATTAACCAATCTTTTTACTATTACTGTTTAGAAGTTTTTCTGTAAATCTCAAATAACATAAAAATTAATAGAATACTTATATTTTTAATTATAATAAACTATTTTATTTAAAAGAATTATTTGATTTCTTACTCTGTCAGCAATATTGATTCGTTAAGATCTATCTAAATATATTTGCATATTCCCGAGCAGTTAATGTTTAGAGATAGCTTAATCATTGCCAATTTACAACATAATTACATAGTATTTAAGATTGATTTCCATCTTGAAAGGGGATGTTCATTGTATTTTGAAATAAATTTTATGCGAATTGGCTTTGTTTTCTAAAAGTAACTTTTCTGCTTCTAAAAAGGAGACAAACAATGAAAAAATCTGAAGGAACCAATACTGAGCAAAATTTTCTATAAGAAACTTTTTGGACACACTACTTTTCCAAGGGATATCTAATACCCTTCTAAAACAATGCGCTTTTTTTATACGATTAAGGAAAATTACATAAGCTACTGCACTCTAAAGTTGAAACATTTTAATTTGAAATCAAATAGTATGGATATATTAGTTATAATAATCCTTAAATTTTTCATACATATGAAAATATTCTGAAATATTTTTGGTGGTCCTTAAGAATAAATTAAACCAATTACAAGTTACAAAAATACCAAAATGTATTTTGTAATGGAATTGAGAACTGGTATACAGATTTGTATAAATTTTTAGCTGTAAGTATATAATTCTAGATAAGCTACATAATGATAAAGTTAGAGAAATTATTTTTAGCAAAAATTAATTTACGTCAGCAAAGTAAAGTAAAAAATTCGAATTTTATTCCGAAACTTTTAATCATATATAGTTATGTTTTTAAAGTCTATAAGTTTTTAAAGAATCTTTTGAAAATATTTTAGCAAACTTCTAGCAGAAATTGAATTACCGTTTCTTTGACATATTGTTCCACGGAATTTCTTTTATAAACTATTAACTATGATTTCTTCTAAAATTCACTAAACATCATTATTTTTACTTTTAAAAAAATAATGCGCTCCTCTAAAGTTTCTAAAGCATTTTACGTAGTTTAATTTTGACTGAAGTTAATTTAGTTGCTTTTCTTCGAATTCTCAAAGTAAAGTTTTGTGTTGAACATGTAATAAACTTCTCAAAAGTTTTACATTACTTGTTAGTAAATATTAATAATAGAAAATGCATATTATTATTGGAGAAAATACATTTTCCAATAATAATATGCATTTTCAATAATGGTTGGAACTTAATAAAATATTTTCCATAATCATTTGAAGATGATGAATTAAAGTCATGGAAACAATAATGCACAAACTGCCACGTAAGTTCCTAATTTAAAGATTTATATTCTCTTTACTTTCTCGACTTATTTTTTCTTTCAATTCTCTTGACATTCATAAGGTAAATAGCACTTTCTCTTATATGAATACAATTAAATATTAATTAATTCTAAATAATTCTTTCATTCATTTGTAGCATTTAAACACACTGCCAAAACGTTATCGAAAATCACTTGCCAAAATTGAAAATCATCAACTTTATATGGAATTCAGAAATTTTGAAAGTTTCATTTTTATAAAGATATTTTGAATTAAAAACACCTTTTTAATAATTTTCTTGTACTTATTAACATAAAAAAATAGATTATTTTATACCTTAATTAAATACGCATTTATCAAAACAAAATGTTGTTTTTTAACTCCAAGCAAAATCATGCATGAAATTCGAAAGTATATAGCATAATTAACATATAGTGATTATGATTTTAGTTAAATCATGTGTACCATGGGTAAACGCCATTCACTTACAATCTGAATTTAAAGAAGAAAAGACGTTTTGAGTTTAAAAATTTGAATCACCTTCTGTGGCAATTCTTTACGTGTCCAATACCTAGATTATTAAAGAAACAAAACGTACGCCTCTAAAGAACTTTTCTGATTTTCATTTGTGAAATAAATTTTGATTACAGAAATATTGAATCATACTCATGTTTTTTTATATTCAAGATCATTATGTTAAATGCAACCAAAATGCAGCTATCAAATATAGACTTGATTTATGCTGGAAAGAATGAATGAGAATTAGGAGTAATTAGTTCCCTCTCGCTTCCTACTACATATGAAAATAGACATATTATAAATAGGACATTGAAGAAGACATATCTGTAATATACAGATTGTAGTACAAAAAACCTTCAATACCTTTAAAATGTTTTCTACTAGGATTACCAATGAATTTAAATTACAGGTGTTCATTTTTACTGTGGTGCAGTGAACTATGGGGATGGAATGACATGATGTTTTATTGTTGTTTACATCAGATATCGGTTGTTATGATTATTGTATAGGAGATATTTATTACTAATAACAACCTTATATCACCGAATGATTTATTTAAAATCATTCACTATTTATATTAAGCATAATTAAAAAATGCGTGTTTAAAACTTATGTATTTAACACATTTTATGTGTTATTTATTGGATTTCAGGACAATTCAGAATTCATTCATGAAATTTTAATCAGAAATAATACAATTAGCATAGACAACTCATTCTAAGAAATTTACTTTGGAATGAATACATAAAATGACAGTCGTAGTACTCAGTATCACAATTCAGTAATATGTAACTTTTGGAACATTAGAGTTGCATAAATGATTTTAACAATCATCACTGTAGCTGTAGATACTATGCATGGGAACGCAGTTCTTAAAATCTTTTATACTTTATTAGTAAATGATAAGTTTTCAGCTGAAATCTCAACTAAATGCCCTGCACAACCTATATTTGACGAACCAATATTATTATTGCATTTATAATTGTTTGTTTTGATACAATGTATCTGTAATCATGTCTCCCTTAGAATATTACATTCTTCAAATATTATATCTGTCTTAAAACCTTTTTCATTCCCACTTATATCAATTTTTCAAACTTGATATGATATTCGCTTCTTACAGACTTGTCTATTTTGGGTACATAAAACTCTATGCAATACTATTTGGAAACTTATATATCATTCTGAAGTTAATTGTAGTTTGCCCGGAATTTATATTGTTTTATTGGAAACAAAGGTTTTATTTACATATATGTATTTTATAAATGATTGAATACATAACACAGTCGAAAATTGATTATGTTCCCATCTCCCTGGCTTAAAATAAAGATGAATTTTGTCACTATACCGAAACACAATATTATGATGAATGCATTCATCATTTTCGACAAAAACATTTAAAATGTCACAAAGTCAGATAAGGTTTTAGCCATCACATAATTAAAAAAAATCCCTAACTTAGTAGTACAATTTTATTGATACTCGTCTTAAAATAGTAAAAGTTATTGAAATGAAAGAAGAAAAGATTTAACTATAGGAAGTAAAATGCAAGATATGTAAGATATTTTCTTCTGGATAACATAACAACTTATAAAGTGAATACGTAATTCATACACCAGACCATCATAATTGTGGTAAAACGTTTAAGGGGTACATGCTGTGTGATTAGTCGAACTGGTAAACCAGCTGCAGGATGGCAAGTTTAATTGAATGAAGATAACCCCATATATCTGAAATGTAGATAAGAAAATAATTTAAAATTGGATCTCTTTAAAAGTCAGGTTTCAAAAATCCTAAATTAAATTAGGAATTTATCCATTTTGGCCCACAAATGATTATAAGTATAGGCCCAACAAGTTTATCTGAATGGGAATGCTGAGTGAGGCTACGCATGGTGCAAGTTCATCATGAATTATATAGAGGTTTTGTAACAAACAATTGAACAGATGAGGCATAATTTTAAAAGAATATACAATTGACAACGCACCTATTGTTAGATGATGGCAAATCCTAGATATTTTTAAATTGTTCGAGATCAAATTTGATTTGTTATCAGTATTTGATGAGTAATTTATAATAACTGTTCATTGGACGAATATTTCATGATGGTAAACATAAAACTCATGATATTTACTATTGTTATAGATAATTATTATGATAACATGTTGTGTTCTTTAATTTTAGAAATCTATGGTTTCAGCATTACGATGAATATGCTCATAAGACATTTCTAGTGAAACAGCATTGTATCAAGGAATTAAAAAACCAAATGATTCGGAAAGGTGGAGTTGCGAAATTTGGCTTTCATGTTCATCTGATCTGACACCAATTTCATTTGTAAGGATACTTTAAACAGCAGGTGTATGTCACCTTTCAACAAACAACGCAGGAAGTATTACGGAAGCTTGTGACAATTTTCTATACTTTAACATGTACAATATGACATTTAAATGAACATTCAAACGTACATTGCAGTTGATGGAGAGAGGTCTGAACAGCTTAAATGAAAACACATTTATATAATGATCATTACATACATATATAAGGCCTGGAATTATATGTTCTATAATTTTTGTTTAACTACAAATATTAAGTGTATTAACTTGTTTCCTTATTTTAATATTCTTTTGTGTTCTAGATGTGGTTTGAAGTACTTAAAGTACATAAGATGCAGTAATATGAATTGGTAATATATGATGAATGATTAAAAGAGAAAAAGTAAAATATTTTTGTATCACTATTAATCATATTATGATTTCGAAAATTAAAGTCAGATGCTTAAGTAATATTTAATAATGGCTGCGATTGAATTAGAATATTTTATTTTTGAAGCAAAGCAATTTGATTTTTCAAAATCTAGAACTATATTTTAATTGTTATATGAATAAATTGTTTGATTAAGAATTCAAACATTACTACAAAATGATATTTATTTTATAACTCATGATCCAGTATATATGGATTCAGACAACAATTTACGAAA
>JAPDSC010066974.1:0-20478 GCA_026290005.1 Latrodectus geometricus
TCCCTCTGCGAAACTCTTCCTCCCTGATTTAATTATTTATCAGCACATATTTTATCCGTACGTCGTAGTTGTCGAGAAAATGAAGAGTCATCAAATTTATGAAAATTTATATTTAATTTTGATCTTGATCTTATTAAATCTCTAGTGTGTGCTTATTTGGAACTAATAAAGATCTCACTACAGTATGTTTCAATGATAATTAATAAAATATCCAACATGTATATAATATAATAAAATATTTTTAATGAATTATCTTAGTTCTACTAGCAATAAAATTAAAATCCCAATTTCATTTAGATATTATTGACATTTTTAAATGAAAAAATTCACTTTTTAATTTATCATGATAAATAACTTTTTATAATATTAAAATAGCTACATTGTACATTTACATATTGCATTTTATTCCAATATTATTTTCAACACTTTAAATTTTTACTTTTTAAATATTTGTGTTAAATGTTTACTTCATACTCGAAATTTATATACATCATGAGCTATTTTCTGTGTGTGCTATTTTCTGGTTACGGTTATGTGACTGATAATAATGATAATATTGATGTTAAATTAAAATTACGGTTAATTTAAAAGAAAATGAAACGCATTTTTTTATCTAAGAAATAAAAAATAAGTTCTAGAAGAAAGAAAAATTTAAAAGCAAAAAAAAGAAAAAAATGCTAGTCATTAATACGAATATTTCCTAATTTTGACTCATGAAGTGTAGATAAATTTCTAATTTGACCAAATTATTTTGATTCTAAATTATTTGACCAAATTATTTAGTGCAATGGAAAGTAAATAAAAATTAAATGAAATTATTTACATAAAAATATTTTTTTGTGTTTTGATAGTGCCAAAATTATCTGGTATAAGTATATTTTACTTTAAAAATATTATTGAATTTTACTAACTGCACAAACCCAGAAAAATTGCAAAATTTTATAATTCTCATAATAAATTCCACTTTTATTATAATTCTGATAAAAACAAACATAGAAAATCATTAAAATTTATAAATACACAATAACATTTGAATTAATTAGATACCATTTAAAAATAGTTAGAAACATTTTTTATTCAAACTTTCTTTGACATAGGAAAGAGCTTTGTATTTTGTCATATTATCTTTGAAATCATTTCATTCAAATTCTAATTTAGCTAATATTTGAAATAAATCTTGTTCAAAAATTACAAAATTATATCAAATCAGCATAACTGAACTGTCATGCTTTTATATTTTAATAATTTAAAAAATAAAAGTTATCTTATTATTTTATTATTTATAGCGTAGGAAGCTTTAATCACAATTTAGTGATCTTTTCAGCAAATAAGTTACACTGCAAATAAATAAATCGAAATTTTTACGCATTACAGAATGTTAAATATTATATATATATATATATATATATATATATATATATATATATATATACATTTGTGTATTTGCTTATGGCATGTTAAATAATACGAATAAAATAATTTAAAAAATTACAATTCTGTGACACATATTAAAAAGTAAATGGAATTGGGTTTAAAGCAGCTGCATATTAAACACCGTATAGTTTGTTTCAAAATGTTTTTACAAAAAATTATGTTTCACTCATTTATTTCCATCAACGTCAAGCTATAACATTTCCTTCACGAATACATGTCTGTCAGTCGCTTCTAATTTCTATGAATATTTATCACTGTCTTCTATTCTTCATGTTTTCCTGAATAATCCTAGAATAAATATTTTCCCAACTTTATGTTAAAAATTATTTGCTTTATTGCTCTGAAAGCAAAGCGCTCGAATGCGTTTTACAAGTCGGCTTTAAAACCTTAAACGTGAATTCGTTCTTAAGTTTACAGCATACATCAATCAAATCATTTAAGCATATTCTGTTTACGTAACTTTTAACGAATTGGAGAGGGATGAACATTCTGTGTTAGCCCTTATTTCAAAGAGTGTCAAAATTAACTGTTCAAATACGTTAAATTTATGACTAAAACATTCGTGCGTTCTTAAAAATTTAATATTGATCACTATATTTCTAATATTTTAGAGAATGTGATAGTTTTTGATAAAAATGTATTTGTTTTAATTGTAAAAAAAATATGTATTTATTGCAAGTCATTATTTCAGTATAATTTATATTTGATTTTAGTTTATTAAATGTAAATAAAAAAAACCCATTTCACATTTGTGTTCTTGCCAACAATGACATTTTTGAACATTTATAGGTTCTAAAGATGAGTCATATTCTATTACAAATTTCAAAATATATTTCCTGATAAGATCGAGTTTATAATTTATTGAACGTAATAAAATTTGACTGAAAAGCACTTTAGATTTGTGTAGTTAATATGAAATTCAAACGCAATTTTGATTAGAAAGTATTTAAAAGTTAAGTCACGGTTGATTCCAAAGTTCGAAAACGATGTACTGTCTTAAATTACGAAATTGTATTATCATCTGCCAATGTAACGTGACACTCAACACTTTTATCTGTGATAACTGTTTCTATTTTGGAATAAGTCAAGTTTGTTTTCCTTTTTGCTAACGAGTAATTGAAGAAACTCAGTTTTTCTTAGGACTTCAAATAAAAAAAAAAACAATTGAGTTCATGTATTAAAACTAAATATATATTAAAAGTCACCAGAACATACATTATATTACTTTGTAACGTGTTATCTTATGTTGTCCTCCGTCGTAGTTTCCAGAGTTTTATAGTCATTTTAACAGATATGGATTTATATAAATAATTGTTAAGAATCTGTATAAACGCTTTATGAATGACATTCATACCTTCTGAAACACATTAGATTAAAGACAGGGATACATTTTTTACTGATTTAGACTTGATGTGAATAATGAAAGATTTTTTCTATAATGGTATACCATTAATTTGCATTGACCTATTATTATATCTGTTATAAAATAAGCTACATACAAATTGAATTGGCCAGGAAGCATAATTTTGGAAGCTCAATTGCAATATTATTTTATCTGTCACTAGTTTTACGATTCGGTATGACATAATCAATGTGTTTTATCTCAAAACTAACAGTAAAGTTGTTAAATGCCTGTTGTTACATGCATAAAGCATGTTCAATACGTCATTATAATTATTTCTCTTATTGCTACTAAAGATTTAGATTAATATAGACCTTTTATAATGGTATAGAATACTTAACAATTTTAATTATTTTCTACCATCAATAGATTATTGTTTCTAAACAAAGAATATCAAATTATTTCTCTATAATTCAAATTTCCGTGTTTTTAATATATAATAATATATACAGCGTATATAAGTTACAATTTAAAATGTTTATTATGCTGTACAAGTTTGTTACATCGATTCCTGAGTTCTTGTAAATTTTTTCTTTAGTTTCTCAAGTATTTGAGTATCTTTTTTTATGTTATTTTACATTCTTCACTCTTTTCAGTTACTTGTGTGCTCATTTCCATTTCACATTTCAAAACTCTTCTCTATAGACTAACATTAAGGTTGGTATGCTGAAGTTTCCTCTCTAAATACAAATAGTATATTTTGAAAGATTGAGATATGGTTTTTTCTGAGTAACATATATGGAAATAAGGTTTTTACATACATTACTTTTAGTACACTTTTTTTTACAAATTTCCATTCCATCAAGTCTTATGTAATATTTTTTGAGATAACAAATAAAGCAATTTGCTACTTTAAAATTTATCTTTGAATTATGTATTTTATACATTAAACGTTACATGTTGTTTATCAGAATAAAATTTTTCAGTTCCTCTTGTGTGTGATTTAGACAAAATAAAATAGTTTTAATCATCCAAAATACATCTTAAAGATAGCTTTATTCATCGAATCATTGTTAGAAAATTTTAATATCACATTTAAAATTTAATTTGATGAACTGGTTTTCCATGTATGATAAAACTTCATTAATTTAAATGCTTCTGGTATAGATTGTTGTAAATAACTAAAATTGGATATAAATTTGATTTTGAGATATTCTCAAGAATATCTCAAAATCAAAAAAAAAAAAAAAAAAAAAAAAAAAAAAAAAAAAAAAAAAAAAAAACATCCTATTTCTCCTTGTCATTATTCTTCGATTTAAACTACCATGGAACAATATAGAATCCAAATCTAGCGATGATAAGATATTTAATTGCAAATTTTGGAAATATGCATGTTTTTCTTAGAAGCATAAAACTATTTTGATTTGATGTATCGAAGTTGAAAATAGAGCTTATGCTTTACATAAACATTGCACCATCCATTGAGCTGATTGCTTTAATTCTCATTAAAACTGGTCAGAAATGTTAATTTCAACAGAGAAATAAGTTTGCAACTATATTATACTTAATTTATAGCAATCTAACTGTGATGAAACTCATAAGGATAAATTAATAATATCCTTATAATAATAAATTCATATATTTATCATAAGTGCAACTTATAATAAATTAATTACATCCTCGATAATTGCTTGAAGTTTGACTCATGTAAAAATTAATCATCACGTGATGTTTTTATCAAAATCTTCATCATTTGGCTTGTCTTAAATCTTATTGATTTTTTCTTTAATGAAGATTAATGCTTGTGAGAGTTTGTTTAACACTTTTCAATATTAAAAAAATTTAATATAGTTACCCCTTTTTTTGTGGATATGTAATAGATATACCTTACTAATTTTTTGTATTAGTTACATAATGAACATTGATTAAAGCAATATTTCTCTTTTAATTAAAACAATTTTTTCCTTTTCCCCACTGATAAATTAAAACTGCCTTCAATTAATTATATGCGGTTTTTTAAACTTCATGCTCATGAAAAAATTTTAATACACAAAGAAATTTATAAAACTTATTTCGTAACTGATTTAAAATATTATTAATTTTATTAATAATTTTTTAAATCAGTTACGAAATACAATCTTCATAAGAAAATACACTGCTCTAAACAATTAAAGTATACTGTGGTTTTAGGTGGATCTTGTGGCTGGGAAACTTTTTAGCTGATTTTTTGATAATAATAATTGATTCGTCAGACGTAGTTCGTTATATGAGAATAAGTTACACATGTTTGGCAGAAAAAAATGCATTTTATTGCGCATTTGTGTACAAAAGGAAAAAAAACACAATTTGTGCATATGAGAGAAAAGGAATAAGAAAAGGTGTTTTCTTCAAAGGAAATAATTTTCGGTAGGGGGTATGGTTTCCACAGACGTCCAACAACGTTGAACACCTTTGAGGCATGGAGTCAATGAGGCTATTTATCACTAGTTAGGGTATTCTGTACCACTCTTCCAGAAGAGCTCTTTCCAGTTCTTGGAGGCTTTGGGGGGGGGGGGTTGGTGACCAGTAACTCGTCTTCCTAGAGCGTCCTAAACGTACTCTATTGGATTCATGTCTGGAGAACACGCTGGCCATTTCATTTTCACGATTCTTTCCTAGAAAAAGGAAATCCTTCACAAGGTTCGCACGGTGTGGCCTGCAGTTATCGTCCATTAAAATGAAGTCATCTCCGATTGTTGCAGCGTAAGGGAGTGCAATAGGTCTAAGGATTTCATCTTTACATCGGCGACCAGTCAGAGGTCCATCTCGAATACTATAGAGGTCTGTGTACCCGTCAATGAAGATGCCACCATACACCAACACTCCCCCACCACCAAATCTGATACTTTCGTGCACGAACGCAAGATTATTTCTACTGCCACTGTCTCTCCAGATGAAAATACGTCTGTTATCAGGATGAACAGAAAAATGGGACTTGTCAGAAAAAGAACATTGCTCCATTCATTTCTCCTCCAGTTAACATGCTCTGTTACTCCCTGCGGTCGCAGTGATGGCTTGATGTTAGTTTAACATATACCATCTGTCGGTGAGCATACAGACCTACACCATGGAGTTGGCTTCGAACATTCTGAGTTGAAACCGTGGTGTCAGTAACCGAGTAAAGATGTTGTTGGAAAAGAGTAGCGTTCATATTTTGGTGTCTATGAGCCGTTAACACTAAATAACGATCTTCTTTGGGCATTGTAGCCCGTCTACACCCTTGCCCTGTTCTTCGGCCTACACTTCCAGTCTTAAAAAACGGTTCCAGATTCTGGAAATCATTCTTTGTGACACTCCAATGGCTTGCGCTACTTCGGCTTGAGTTTGGCCCCCTTCTAACCTACCAACGACTATCCAAGCTTCTGAATCAATTAAATGACTTCGCTGAGACATCGTACTCAGAGAAACAAAACAGTCACTGAATGCTTATCATTCAGTTGAAAGTCAAATTTCCTTCACTGCCACTGAAGCTACATTTTTGACGTCGAATTCAAAATTAGCATACTCCACAGTTTGAAAATCAGAAAAAATTTGCATTTGTGTTTCTCTTTTCCAATTTTCAGCAAAACAATTTCGCTTATATCTTTATTTTATTTAAAACTTACTATATCCTTTAATTCTTTTGAGGAGTGTAGTAGACGTTTTACAAGCAAAATCTTCAATTTTAATTTTAATTCTGATTGACAGCATTAGTAGATAGGAAAATAAGGTTGGTAAAGTTTAAAGATAATTTGGAGACACTAGTATGGGGTTAAGAAATTTAAATTAATATTACTTTGATACCAAACTGTTGAGAAATTAAAATGAACTAATAAAGCAATCTTGATTATTGATGTGAAATTAATTAAAGAAAGTACACTTTTTTCACCATGTAAAAGTATTTGCCAGATTTCCGACAGTTATTAATATTCTTTGGCATTACGTTTGAAGAATTAAGCATCAGAGAAGAGTTTCTTATGTTTACTTCTTTCAAGTAACAACAAAAAAGAAAGATTTTTGTGTTAAAAAAATTTTTAAAAAATCTACCAACAGAATTGTAATCTTACTAAGTGGTCAGCCATTGTGACCGACTGAGCTTCAGATACGATAAAAGAAGACAAATTTGATGGGATTGCTAAATAAAATTGCATTATAAAAAGAAAATTAATGAATAAGCTGAAGAAATTTTAAGTTAAAATTTGAACTTTAATTAAAAATTAATTTCAAATTTTAATTAAAATTATTAATGTTCTAAGAAGAGTGTAGTAAAGCACTTTTTTACAAATGGAAACTGATTTTGATGGAAATCAGTACTGAATTTGGAGACTTAATGTTATAAAGCCATGTAGGATGGATGAAGACAGGAAACACATACCTTGAAAGACTTATTATTAATTGACAGGGAAACTTATGAATTCCACAGTCAGTTTATTTCATTTGGTTCTACATAAATTGAAAGAATAATGACAGAGTTTAGAATTCTTAAGTCAAGTAGTTTTTATAGTAGACATGAGAAACCTCAACTTAATATTTTAAATCTTAGTTTCCAAATAAGAAAGTAAATAGTGTCAAATATAGTGGAAAATGGAGGAACATTTGGACGAACATTGGACAGTGGACGAAGGGTTGTTTGGAATATAAAGCAAAGTTTCTTGTAGATTTCAGCTCTTTTGACGAGCAAAAAGTTTAATGGCCTATGTAACTGGCATTTGACAAATAAATATTGTGGTAAAGATAAATGGATATTGAAGCGTGTTAAACATTTTTAAATATTCTTTGAAAAACAACGAATTAGACCACTTATTATATTTAGGACAATCAGCAATTAAGAGAAAATCAAGAAAAAAGAACATAAGGTTATACAGATTTCTGTAGCAAAATTCAAAAAAATTGTTGAAGAATTTAAAATGCAATATAAAAAACTGTAGAAATGAAAATTAAAGAATAATTTTACACGATCTTCTTAGTATACCAATTTCATAACAATAACCTTAGATACATTTTGAGGTGTGAAAATGTTCATGTTAGTGCGTTCCTGGGAAAAAAACTGTATTAAAATGAGACAAATTTCATTAAAATGAATTCAACTTATAGGAGTACTTACATAGGAAAAAGCATTTTTAATTATGAAATGTACTAGAAAATCAATGTAGAGAAATCATTTTACTGATTGTTCCACGCCTTACCTTCTGAGATAAACAACATCAAAATTGGAAATTTACATTCGTTTTTTATATGACTTCTTAATCAATTTCTTTATTCTTGCTAAACTGCACCTTAAGAAACTTGTTTTAATAGTATTTATACATTTCAGTTTGTTCGAGGGATTTTTTCTTTCTGTAACTTCGCAAATATTATTCAAATTGTAGTTTCTCAAACACTAATTCATGTATTTTGATATTATTGAATGTTTCTCTTAAATTCAGCTGCTCTGAGCCTAAAACTTATTTTTAATTTTACTTATTGCTAGTCTATGTTTAGACTGTGATAAAACAATATAAAAAAGTATTAGTTCTTTTAGTTAATTTATACATATTATTTGATATAACAATCTTCTCTGAACAAGTACCACCTTATTTAATATGAGTCTAATACACTTCTTTTAATTTTATTTTCACTTATTTCTTGCTAATAATCGTAAAAAAACATTTTAAACAAATCAAATATTTAGTCCTTTTCTTAGGTTCACTTATGCATATTTTTCAATACAAGTATTTGTTTTCTCATTGTGCCATTTTATGTCATAAATTTAGCAATGGTTTATTAAATGGAATTCCTGCTTAAGGTTTTCCTGTTTAAGTGCAATTCTTGCTTAATGTGGTTCTTGAGCCGTTTTATGTTAGAAGCTTATGAACTTGACCCAATTTTTAGCAGTTGTTAGTTCATTACTTATAGCATATAATTTTTTGGGTTCAAATGTAATTAAAAATTTTATGAAATATGCAGAAATACGTTTTACATAAGATAATTACTAATACATACAATTCTGAGCAAATATACTCCCCAAAGAATTCAAATATATTTTTCATAAAGCTTGAAAGAACAAAACGAATAATACATTTTCCACTCTAATAATAATGCATATAATACTCTTTTTAAAAAATCTTTTACAAATACAGTTCTAGTTCTGTTTTCCCATTGCTGTTTATCCTATAAAGAAACGTTGCAGAATTTTGAACTGAAAACAAGTGAAGTAGAAAGTTACTTAGGAACACCCAAAACAATGACATCGACTGGGTTTATTTTTTCACAGTTTTTGAAACTAAGAGCTTTTCATTTTCGTGCTCTGGTGCACTTTTTTGAAGTTAAATAGCACTTCTCCAGTTTTTGGTATGCTGTCACATTCTCCTGTCCCTCCGCTTCAACCACTGCGCCTGAAAGATAAACTACAGCTTAGAGTCCTTTTGTTTTCCCATGCCACGTCTTCAGATAACAAATATATTTTAGGGATAGAAATAGGGAGAAATGATACCAGACATGGGGAAAAATTTCCCTCTCTACTGCTTGGATCGATTAACAATTCTTAGAAGCAATAATGTTTATGGAAGTGTGAAAATTTTGTCATATTATAAAAAATGTATAATTTTAATTTTTAAAAAAGAGAAGAACTATTTGTAGTAATATTTACAATAGCTTCTTTAAAATTAAAATTGCATATTTTAAAATTTGAATATTTTAACGAATTGTTATTTTTACTTTCTTGAATTTTCAAATAATAAATTTCTTAGAAATGTGAATAGGAAGTAAATAATTTGCCAATTAAAACTGTAATTATTTCATCTGTAGATTTTCACCAATTCATATGATAACGAACATTTGTATTAAGTATTAATCAAAGTCAGAAAAATTTCAAAGAATCTTTGTAAATATGATATAATTATTGGTGACATACAAAATAGATTATTTTGTGGCTTCATAGCGTAATGAATAGTTTTAAAGAATAATCACTCAAATCATATTCATTTAAATAAATCATATTTACGAAGTAAATATGAAGAATTTGCATATTTTCTGTTTATATTTATTTGTGCTACAACTTCTTAATCTTATCATATTTCCCATGATTTGCCTGATCAGGAATTAAAGTTATAGAAAATAGCATTATGAATTGAATTCAAATTTTTTTTAACATATGACTATCTACAAATTGAATTACATTGCAAAAAACAATTTTCTAAAGTTTAAATTCTGAAACCAATCAAGAACAAACTAACTGATTTTCTATACTATAAATTCAGGTATACACTCCAGATGTTAGAAACAGATTTAAAAACACGTGAAATTGCTTATTGGTATATTTAAGCAATCATGTGGTCTGAGTCTTGCAGAAAAACATTTAATTCCATTACTGCAAAAGAAATTTACTCTTAAGAAGGTATGTTAACACAAATATTGTTACTGATGATAGCATGCTGACATTTTTTCCATATATGCTGAAAGAAAAATAAAAAGCTTCATCCTTCTCGTAGATGATGAATCACTGAAATTCCACCATAGAAAAAAAGTTAAAGGAAATCGTCAATAAGAATTAAATATATATGTCAATCAGTACTCTTCCTTTTGATTTTAATTATTTATATTCGCATCACCAATGATATTTCTGTCTGATTTCAATTTCAGCATCATCTCTAAATTTAATCCAATATAGGGCTTCCTCTGAAAATTCTTCACATCCTGAAAATTGTACAATGTTCGGTTGGCTAAGCATTTCAGTTTGCTTCCAACTTTTTATTGTTTCTAATATATGATAATTAATTACATTTATTTCATCCACATGCCATACTGTAATTTACTTATTAACTCATTAACGTCTTTAGCATGGGAACTCTGGATGATTCTAGAATTTGCGATTGGTTCAAATTTCTAGAATCGAATAATTTTTACAGATACATGGTAGAGTTAAATGGCTTTTGATGACATATCATTCACGTCATCAAAAGCAAATTTCAGAATTTTGTGAGAATTTTTTTTCAGGATGTTTTTATCAGTTTCTGACGATGTTTAAAATAAAATTTAAGAGATTGAATATTCCAATCAATTGCATGATATTATAACTATTATGATTAATATTAATAACCATTACACTTCAAAATAGAACCTACAATAAAGTTGAATAAAAATTATCATTCAAAATAATACCTAAAAATATTGTAAGTGATATTAAATCTTTATCATAAGTTCGATAACGAATTTTTTTACCATTAAAATGCATTTATAATGGCATCTAAAATTAAACTAAGTTCTGTGGCATGACAACCCATCGAGGGACCAGGGCCTACAGCCTCCATGTCTGTGTTCTTGATTGAGGACTCTGGGTTGCGAAGCATATGTCCTAATTAGGTGGTCAGCATAACGGAAAAACCCCCAGTGTTTAGTTTCAAGCATGCTTGGTACTCAATTTTATCGACCCACTGAAAGGATGAAAGGCTGATTATAATGGTATTAAAATCTAGTTTGAAATAAAATACCTTTTAAAATTTTTAATCCTTAAAGTTTAAGACTTTAGTGTGAGTCGTAAAATTGATAAAGCTATTGACTCAATATATATTTAAATTAATTTTTCGGAGTAGTCACGCCATCTGATGATAAAAAGGATTACTTTAAAATATCCACTAATGCTTCGAAGTGTATGATTTTATAACTTTGTTTAAAAACTTATAACAGATCTTAAATATTTTAATAAAATAATTTTCCTAATATTGTACATTATCACATATTAAAACAATGACATAAAATGAAAAAAATATTTAGTTTTAAAATCTTTATCACTAACGAAATATTTTAATTTGATAAACAATGTTTAAATATTTTGAATGGAATAATTTAAATATAGTTATGACTCTTGTTAGATATTTCCAGTTAACAACAGCAAAATCTTAGTGTTATGCAAATAAATAAATCGTCGGTAACATTGCAAATAAATCAATTTTTGTGAGTACCAATAATTAAATTGTGGAAAATTTTATTGGACTTAATATGATAAGAATAATTTTTTTAAAAAATATGTCTTGAAAGAACAAAATAATCTGAATATAATATGTAGAACGTTTCTTGTTTTTTTTTTTTTTTTTTTTTTTTTTTTTTAAATAATCAAAACATTAAATAAGCATAAAATAAAATTTCTTACAGTAAAACGTAATTTTCTTTGGGGATTTAAACTTTTTAGAAACATTAGGATAATCATGTGAAAAATAATCAATGTAATAAATGAACAATAATTAAAGTTTCCTGGTATTTCATGCTACATAAATAAAATATTTAATCTCATAGGAGTAAAAAATAATTTTGAAGATAAAAAATATATCCAATTGAAAGTTAACATTATGGAACAAATGATAAAGGTAATGTATTTCTGCTGTGAACAGGTATGATCTGTCTTGGTTGGCTAATAGCGAATTTTCTGAATTAGGTTGGTTTGGAACGTTACTTAAGCCAAATTTTTATTAAATGTAATTTATTTTTTATTGTAACAAAATTATAAATAATAAAAGTTATTTAATTTAATTTGTTATTCCCAGTATCATTTTAAAATATATTAAACGTATATAATAATTATTTTAAAATATTTTTTCTAAAAGTTTTATATATAAATGTCTGGAAATAATATTTTAAATGATCGTTAAATTAATTAAAAAATTTTCTTAATGAACATGAAGCCTTTATAAAGTCATATTTTTGGATGTAAAAATACATTAATTTTCAGTCCAAATTGTCTTTCATAAATAATAAAATAAATGCCTGCTTTTTAAAATAAAAATTGTTCTCTACCATATTATGTCTTAAGAGAGAAAATATTTTAATTTCCAAATATTTTTACAGCAAACTTCCATTAAGTAAGTTTTTGCTGCAGAGTGTTTCAACATTTTAAGCAGAGTTTTATACATATGAATTTCTGTTTAGTTGTATAAAGAAAATGTTTTGGAACAGTATTGGTTAGAAAATGTTTATTTATTTTAAATTATTTTAAGAAAGCAAATTGATTCAATACTTTTTCTTACTGGTTATAATTGTAAAATAATTGTTTGAGTTTAGCACCATTAATTCATAATATTTATCCTATGTCTTGTCAATTAAGATAAATAATTATTTCGCTGATTCAAGATTTTCTTTTACTGCCACAATACATTTACTTCATGTAACAGAATAATTTTAAATACATAATAATATTACATTTATATATCAGAACAATTTAAATGTATAGTAATTTAAAAATGTTTAATAATATTAAAGCAATATTATAGTTTTTTTTCAATTTAATCAAGAAATCAATTCATGGGAGCTACATATTTGTTAAATTGATATAAGAATTATTATAATTACTGTAACTGTATTAGTTTTTGAAAAAAGTAAGAAGCAAAAAATTACATGAAAGAGAGATTATAAATTGATATATTTTTTTTTACTTAATTTAATTAAAAAAAGTATATGAATACTATAGTAACATAATATATACGTATAAAATTTTTTTTTAAAAAAAACAGTGATTTATTATTTTTTTTGCTTTGAATATTTTTTTTAATTATGTAAGCTGCCAACTATACAATGAAATCAACTTTAAATTGTACGATTAGCAAATTGTTTTTCATAGATAATTTTTATACATTTTTTACACGTTTTATTTTATTTTGAGTTGTGTTACCGAAAATACCAAACATCAAGTTTTTCCAGAAATAATCAAAATTTTGCTTTTGATTTAATTATTCAAGGTATGTTTTTCTGGCAACACAATAGTAAAAATATTCATAAGATTAGCTTGTTATCATTCTGAGTGTCATATCATTTAGTATCTTTCTAAAGTACTGATAATGTATTTAGTATAAGCAAGAAAACAGTATTAAAGTTATCCTTCAGTAAATAAAAAGTATCTTTCAAGAAATGTTCCCTAGAAACTATTTCAGTAAAAAGGGGAGATTAAATTTTGCCCTAAAACGAATTTACGATTATAGGAATATATTCTGAAACTACACAAACTCTCCTATATCTAAAGTAGTAGAAAATACTTAAAGTAATTAAAATTTATATTGAAAATAAACGCATGTATAACAGCATAATGTCGAAAAGAGTTTATGAGGAGGATAAAATAATTAATTATTTTGTCATGATGAAATTGATTATATTGTACAAATATATGTTTCTGTAAATTACCTGTCAAATTGTGGATTATGAATTATGATATAATTTATTATCCACAACTTGTGTATGTTAAAATTAATTGTTAATAAATTGTGGATAATGAATTATTACATAATTCATAACTTGTTATTTGACAAGTTATTTTGAGAAACTTTTCACTATAGATGGATTACCGAAATAGCTCGATAATTAACATTTACTATATTGTGTTTTAAAATAAAATGGTCAGACAAAAAATTAAACAATCAAGCAAAATTTAAAAAAATATCTTTTAAAGGAAAGATTTTAAGACTTAAATGAAAAGTTTTTCAGAAAAATTTCATTAAATAAGTAATATATTACAACTAATATATAAATAGAGAATAAAATATTTTATTTTATGTCAAAAGTTGTGAATTAATATAAATAATTTCAAATCATTATGAACAATTTAGTAATACTAATTTTAAAATGTAAAAGTTTAAGATTTTACTTTTTTTTAATTTTTAATCTGGTGATTTCATCAATTTTAAACTTAAAAATATGATTATATAACTACTGAGCTTTAATGAAAATAAATTTAAATATTTTAAAAATGTAGCACTTATTTTATACTAATGAAAGAACTTTACATAATGTTATTTTCCTTTTTCATGATACTAATTCAATCATAAATTGAATTTTAATCAATGATTTATTTTATTATTTTGACGTTAAAAATTTTTTACATAAGTAAAAAATAGAAAAATTAAAGTTATTCAAAATTACAAAATAACTTTGAAATAATTATAATACGTTATTTATAAAAGTATTTTATAATGAAAATTTTCAAAATATTTGTTTTGATTTAAGATATTTTTCTTTTATTTTTCATCTCATTATTACTTTGCATATTAATCATGATAAGTTTTTAAAAGTATCTTTAAAATTCAAATAAATATAAAGCTTGAATTAAAAAGATATTTATTATATGCAAATGGGGAATACATTATGTACAAGATCTAACCTGATTTTAAATGTATAATTTTCAAGAGGATTAAGTTTAATTTAACAACGTAAATATTTATTTAACTGAAAAATATTAATTGATTTATAAACTGTTTACTATTTGAAACGTTTTTTAAAATTAATTAAAATATAATTTCAAATTTAGAATGAGATCAATGGGGAAATAATAACAATTTTTAAGGTGCTGTAACTATTTTATTAAATCGTCTTAAAATATACAAAATGTAACGTTTACAAATCAACGAATATAATTTTTTATCAAGTGAATACCAAAGGTTAAATATGCTACATCCTTAAATTAAACTGTTACAGTCTGAAGAGACCTGATGCCTCTGTCTGTAATAGCTTTGGGGTAAATATAGATCACGCAATTTCAACTAATACTGAACAAAAATATAACACTGAAAAATATTACAAAACTCTACGGAAGCATAAAACTCAGAGAACTATGCAACTCATTCAAATGGAGTTTAAGAGTAAATATAAATAAAGTTTCATAAAGCTACATTTAATGGTGCTGTTTAGAACATATTTCTTACATCTATTTTTGTAACTAAATAAAATTTTCCATGCTTAAAAATTCATTTTATGTTAAAATTTTTGTGTCATTCTCTATTAAGTTTTTAATTAATTTATATTAAACTTTAAACTTGTTCAATTATAAAAACCTATTCTTATACAAACATCATGACAAACTTGTTTCTAGTATTAAAAATTTCCATCATAATGAACTTATCTCAAATAAATACGTATAGTTATTTATATTTCATTGCGTTTTCATTCTCATTTAAATTATGGTTTTTTTTTCAATAAGAACCTTTAACTAAAAATGAAGAACAGAAATTTTCTTTAATTATTTTTTACCAAAACGCAATTTTGAATTTAACAATAATGAATACACGATTGAATTTAATGCAAACTTAAGCATCTGTAACACATATTTATTTGCGATATGCTTTAAAATGTATTATGATATTGGAAGAGTTGATTTTCCGATGAAACATTCAATTGTTTTTAAACGTATTCCATAATTCAATCAAATGCAAATCCTTGCACATCATTTCTTATTTTGAGCTATGTTTATTTTTTTTGGTTGTTTTTAAGGTCTTCCTTCAATTATATTATTTTTGAATTCATTAATCATTTTTTTAATTATCTAGAGGTGCGTATCATTGAATGGTTCCCTTAGTATTCCCTTCTTAATGGAGAATCTGAAAACTGAGTTACAATCGTATGGGATGAAATTAATTGTAGAACCTTTCACGATTATACTGTTAGGCATAATAAATTTGCATGTATAAAAGCAACTTTTCTAATCCAAAGAAACTTCCTCGTTATATATCCGTTTTCAAAAATAAGTATGTTATATTACCGTAAATATATTTGTCTAAAAAGTTTAATATTAGACAGGGAAGGCAATTATTTATTACAAATATTCAACGGAATGTTTTCATTATATTTTTTTGCATTACCAGTTTTTTTTATAAAAATGTAGTATTAACAGAATACTTTGAGAAATAATTTCGCAAAAAATTTTCGAACTTGCAAAAAATTCAATTTTTATTGACATATTTAAGAAAACATTTCTAGATAAAAATTTATAAATTGTTATCTTTAGATTGATTTGTCATAAAAAATTAATATATCTAAATAGTAATTCGAAAAAAATCTCATTAGTTTTAATTTTACTGCAATATAATCAGTGATTTTAGAAATTTCAATACATAATTTTAGACCATATTTTCCTAATTTACATTAACATATATAAACTATTAATTATCTGTTGATGAGTTGAAATTTCATATATTGAACCAGTCAATTTAAATAAATCTCTGAAGTATTAAAATCTAAATTTTTGTAGTTTCAATTTTTAATCAGCTCAATATAATTGTTCTTATATAATTAATTATAATTTTCTATAAATTCAATAAATTTACGACCCTTTACATTTACACTTCAATAACAAAAGCTAGCTTGAGATTTACATATTTAAATAATCTATCTCACGACAATAAGCTATTCATGAAGTTGAAAAATAATTGAATAAATAAAGCAAAACACTGTTTAAGTTGTTGGTGCAGCTGCTGTTCTAGAAATGATTTACTCCAAAACAGAGAGAATGTTTCTCATTTGATTATCAATAAGCTCATTATCAGTGAAGTGCTACTAAAAAAGCAGGAAATACTTATATATCATATGAAATATTATAAGTCCTTTTTTAGTTTATTATAATCTTATCGCTGAAAGAACTTTTCTTTTAATAAACAACGGGTCATTGACTTAGTTATAAAGAAAAATAAATGTTTTTATTAGCTTAATTTATTTTCTCCATGAAGCACAGCTGTAAAAAGAATGTGTGTAACAGAACATTTCCATTAACACTTTGTTAATGACATAAAACTAAATATTTCTTACTTTAATTTCTTATTCTTCCTTGTAACGATAAAAAATACTTTAACATTTATTTATTGTAAAAATACTGCAATTTATATTCATGCTTTCAAAATTAATTTTCATTAAAACATACAACTTAATATGTTATATTTAATGTCTTAGATATTTAAAACAAACAACTCAATTTTCAATAAAACCAACCAATCACAATTGCACGATTTTTATCACTTTATAATTTAATATCCAAGTAGATTACTTTATTGAATGATAAATTAATAAAATTGTTTATATATCTTTTATAACTTATCATCTATAAATTCGCTTTAATTATATGCACCAAGAATGCTTGCTTTTCTAGGTTAAAAAATTTGAAACTATAATTGATTCTCAAATTAAAAATAAACATTTTTGTTTAGTTTTTAATTTAGGAATCAGTTAAAATTTCAAATCATATTTTTAATGTGAAGCAATTTTACACAAAATATATTAGACTGAGTTATTTTCAATTTAATGTTTTTCTGTGGAGCTTTACTTGACAACAGATAAATTATTTCAGGCTTTCATAAAACGTTTTTATAACTGATTAGCTCTTATAGTTCTTTGAATGGAACTTATATGGTACTTTGAACGTAGTTTCTTATAACTGGTATTCATTGTGTTTTCTATTATGTTACAGGATCCAGTATAAAATATGGGATAATTATGAAAGCACTATTTTTTAGCAGTGTAAGGAGTTATTCATTTTACAGGAAAAGTGTTTCTCACTTTACAAGTATCACAACATTTATAAAATTTGAAGAATGAATAAGAAATTTTGATTTTTTTAAACTTTAAATATATTTTATAATAACTTTTTTAATGCAGTGAGAGTTGTTATTGAATTAAAATATTATCAATAAGCAAAATTTCACGAGCACAGAAATTTATAAATTTACATATTATTATTTATAATTTTATTTCCCTTAATTCTTTGAAATAAAATTTCAGTTAGAATTACGAGAGTCTACAATTGAAATTTCAGTCTGTTTATTAAATTTAAAATACAACTAAATACAATATTTTTTGTAACTAAATGTGATTCAATCCCACATTTAAAAAGACAAAAATTTATGGCTTCAGAAATTAACTATTATATCAGCATTATCTCTGCATTTATAAATTACCATTAAATCTGCATGTATATTTTAAACATCGCTTCACTTTTAACAACTAACAATTAATTGTAGGAACATGTTCTATTGAGGGGAAGGATTCAGATTCAATTCCAGTCACCCAGTCACTAATAAATAACAAGAGCTAAAAGTGATATTTATATATATATATATATATATATACATACATATATCATATATACTAAAATAGTACACATATCTACTAAAATAGATGCTTGTATATTTTCATGGTCCTCGTTCTTATGACGCATAAATATGACTTTTAATTTATGAAAAGTCAAACCTGAATACAATAATATACGGTAATCTTAACAATAGATTTCAGTTTTTTGACAGTTCCCAGCAAAGTCAAAAATTGGAAATTTAGAAGGATTAAGAACTAGAAATATGCAAATAATATGTTTGTTGCATGTAGTAAAATAGAAGAAATTCATTTACCATTAAAAAAAAATCTGAAATTTTAGAAGAAAAATATCAAGATAAAATTGACAAGAAATCCTAAAACATTGGGGATTTCTCTTTGGAATCATCAACTTATAATCCTTAATGCATTTTAGTATACGACAATTATTTCTGGAGTGGATAGACTTCGTCTTCACTCCCAACAATTATTCAACAAAGGGAGTATAGCTTTTCTGCATTCGGTAATCTCTTCTATCTGGATGACGCTTGGGGATTTCCTATATTTTCTCTTTTGGGATTTGTGAATGAGACCCTTCTGGGAAAAGTCCTTATGAGAGGTAAATATGTGGTTGATTGCTTTACAAAAAATGCCTTACAACAGCTTGTGGGATTATTAGTGTATTCACTATACGGTTTCAAATAACTGAAGCAAGAAATTTATGTTACTTAGTGATAGCTCTGGCCTATTTTGGATAAGGCCCGGCATTTATTCTCAACATCGTTATTCATATTCAGAAGAAGAATTGAATGACAATTTAAATTCTCTGAAAGATTAGATATCGTAAATGTTCTTAAATTTGAAGTTCATCACTTGACAATCATGGTAAAGATAACTTTTTTGTAGTTGAATATGTGTGTCATGTTCAATTCAAATCAGTATTGAACATTAAGAAAAGGATCTTACGTTTCTGATTTTAAATGTACATTTACCATACTGGGTACCTGATGATTTTAATGGATTGCCTATCTTGCTTCACATGAAATCGACTCATTATCCTAAGCATTTCTACTGAAAAGCAATTTTGTAAGTGTTCAATTACTTTACAAAAGACTTTTAGGCAATCAGCAACATAGTTTAAAATAACCTAAATCAATTAATTAATTACCCAGAAATATCTTTCATATTTCTTCCTAAAAAATTTAATAGATTAATACAGCAACGATTATGAAATATTTTAATTAATGATGGACTTTAAATAAAAGGAAATTTATTTCATAGTTTTTTTTTAAATAAGAGTTTGGTTCATTTAGAGTGCTTAGTGATAAAATGTTAGAGAAATGTTTTTTAATGTTTGAAGAATCCAAATATCTTATTTATTGAAAATTTTTAAAATGCCAACTTAATTGGACTTTTTATTTAAATGGAAAAATTTTACATGACTTCATTTTAAAAGTAACATTGTTAATTTATTTTAAAACATTGTCTAAATATTTAATACTTCTAAATAAATAATATGAAATACTTTAAAATAATAGAATATAAATATAATATATATATATATATATATATATATATATATACATTCTTAAATAATGAAACTAGTAAAATTTATAGAGAAATAAAATAGCATTTTTAAACATTTTATATACTTTGACGAAATTTTATTAAATTTTTAAAATTCCCTTTTATAAATGAGTATGACTAAACTTATTTATTTCTATAATAAAGCTGCTTATTGCTTACAATAAAATATTTTATTACTTTTTTTATTACTTATTTCTCCTTCCTGTTACAATGCACATATTTTGTTATTTAAAATTTTCTTGTTAGTTAAAAGTTTTATGGAATATCTTATTGGTTTATTGAAACTTTTT
>JAPDSC010066974.1:25478-50665 GCA_026290005.1 Latrodectus geometricus
ACACATATGTATGTAAATAAATATTTTTAATAATAGTATTTATTAATAAAACTGAATTTAGTCAATCAAAAGAATTGAACATGCCTAATTTGATCAATTATTGTGCAATAGCCCATCGCACACTAATTGTATTACACAATTTACATATTTATTATTAAACATACACAAATCAAATGTTTTTAACACTTAATAGATTTTTTTTTACATAAAATGCTTATTACTTTTTATGAATACTTAAAATTTTTAAATTAAAAAGTAATCATCAGTTTTTCATAAGATTTTGATCAATATAAGACTAATTTTTAATAATTTATTCATGATTATCATGATAATCATGAATGAATTATTAAAAATTTAAATTAATAATATTGTGTGACAAGACTCAATAATATAACCCAAGTAGAAAACTGGATGTCTCACTTAGAAAAATAAGTAGGTAAAAATCCAATTGTGAAAATTGGATGGCATCTACGTTTGTTAAGGGAAATTTGTTTTCCCCTTCACGACCAATCAATGCAGGGAAACAAAAAAAAAGAAGAGACCAGAATTCAATGCTATCCTGCTGGCATGTTTTCTTCACAGTCATCACTTGTTTTCCCTTTTCTCGCGTCCCCACTCTGGATGAAGGTCTAGGGAAGAATGATCCACTTGGGAGGGAAAATTTTCCCTTTCGAAATCCCCATCTCTCAGGCCGCGCTTGCGCTCTGCGAATCTCACGCCGAATCAGCGGACTCCCTTTACTTCTGCATTTAGTAGCGTGCAAGGTTCGGGTGCAGGGTTTCGCTCATCACAAGGACGGTTTGTTGTAGTACTGTCTGTCAGAGAGAAGAAAACCAGGGTCAATCATCAAGAAAAAAGATGGACAAAGATACACTACGCAAGCAGATCGAGAACATGCGGTACCAAGCCCAAATGGAACGCTGGCCTCTTTCCAAATCAATCCAGGCGTAAGTGTGGGGAAATGCCTCCCATTTTATTACAACTTTCTATCCCAATCTCCCGGCTTGCTTGAGTCATTCTCCATGGCAAACATGGCGGTGAAGCTTGTTGATTCTTTCCCAAAATATTCTAAACTTTTTTAGAGCATGAATTGTCATTTTATAGCTTAAAGTAAACGCAAAGTAATTACTGTTATTCAATATATTCTATTAGATGAAATATTGAACGTTTAAGAGGGAAGTTAAGATTACCTTTATATAGTTGTCAGATTGCCTTTTAATAGTTATGACTTTTTTATTTATATTTTTCTATGAGCATTGAAAATATTTTTTGTTTGATATCATATATACAATAATTTTAGTAGAAAATAGATCTGAAGATTCTTTCTATCCGTGAATTGTTGAACTCAACTGATAAAGTAGTGAAAAATATATTAAAATTATTAGAAATGTTTTATAAGATAATATTAGAGTTATAAGTGAAATCATAACCAAATATACCTGATCATTAGTAAAAAAAGAATGTTTACTGCAGACTTAAAGTTGATTAATTGAAACTTGAATTTCAAAAATGAATATATCATGCATTTTAGACAGCTATAAACACCAGAAAACACTATTTTATTATTTACTGAATAAAATGTTTTTTTTTAATTAATAAATAACAAAAATTTTTTAAATAAAAAATGTTCTCTTCACGAATGATTATTATTACATAGTCTTATGTTAGATATTCTTTCTTTATATTACATATTCTTCTGAATATATAATATAAAGAATATGTTAAAATAGTTCACTTCAGATCTCTATATGCATAACACATAAAGAACATTTTAATTTCTATACAAATTTATTCTGTTTCTATATGTTATGCATTTTTAATTGATTATATTGCCTATTATGTATACTAATTAATATTTAATCAAGGAACATAAATGAAAAATTAGAATTTAAACTTTAAGTCTTTAAAGTTAATAACAATTAAATGTCTTAAGATATTACATTAATCTCTTTTGACAGTCGTCATTTTTTTATACTATTTTTTTTAATTTAAGTATTAATTTTAAAAATATACTGAATATCTGACAGTATTTACAATTAATATTACAATTAAATATTGCAATTAATAAAATATTACAATTTTAGGTATGAAGATAAATCTATATCAAATGCATTTAAAGAAATCAAAATTTTTTTAAAATTTATTTTAAAGCATTTATTTACAGTTTTTAGAAATTGTATTATAACAATTATTTTCCATGAATAAAATGTTACTAACGTAAGTAAGCACCAATTAATTGATTGTTAAAACGAGTTAAAATATCTTCAAATACTAAGAAAATTTGAAATATATTTTCGAAGATGATTTTGCAGTGTCATTTGAAATGTTATGGATAATTTTTTAGTTTCATCAATAATATTCAATTTTATCAATCATTTGTTTCAACCAATTGAAACAAAAAATCAAGTCCCTTTGATAGTATAAACTCTAAATATCTGAAAAAATTAGAGTTCTTTTCATATGTTTAACAAAATGATAAATGAAAAAACTAGATAAACTGATAATATAGAAAATTTAAAAACGATATTCTAATTGAAAAAAAGGAGTTCATTCATGTGTTCTTTGATTGTTAAACTTCAAATATTTCCTTTAATATCTTTTAATAAAGATATGAATTGTTACAGAGAAATCTTTGATTTGAAACTGAGATAATTTCGAAAATGAGATTAAAATTGGTCCAAATCCAATAGTATTTCTCTCTACTCATTTAACAAACTTTTAATATTTGTTAATTTTCTGTCTTTCTCTAAATTCTATAACTTTCAACTTAATTCTCTCTCTCTCTCTCTTTTTTTTTTTTTTTTTTTTAAGCCCAGCCCATAGGCTTCTAAAAATAAGTACTAGCAAAATTGAAAATTATACGTACAAATTTGAAATTTTGGTCAAATTCAAAAATTTGTCATTAGTTTGAAAATATTTATAAGAAACATATCATTAAAAATTGAAAACTTAATGGGAAAAAATAGTTTTTTTATTTCTTTAAATTTTTAAATTTAATCATCGTTCATATAAAGTATTTCTTGACGAATGTTCAATGATCTTTTTAATTTACTTTTATTTTACTATTAACGATATTATTTGCAAAATTTTTATCTCTAATATTTATTTAATGAATTTAAATTAAAATTTTGATCCATACCTAGATATCTTACTTAGATGGAAAAGCGTTATGAGTTATGGCAATTTTCAAGTTATTTTTTCTTTAAGTCCTGTTTTCTTGTTTTTAACAAACAAATAAGGAAAATATATATTTTTTATTTTTAATGTTAAACATGTTAGAAAAATTGAATTGTGGGCAATATTTATTAATATTTGAATAGTTTCTGCAATATTTTCACATTCGAATCATAGTATTTAGAACACAGCCTTTTTTTTTCATTATAGGTTTTATTACTGCTGTACATATTATTAAGAATAGTTTAAATATTTTGACATCTCATTGTATACAGCCTAAAGCTATTGTAAGATATTTTTGTACCCACTGATTAACTTGCTTTGGGGTGAAAACCAAGGGTAGAAAACTCTGAAAATTCCCAAGTACCCACTTTGACAATATAATGATCTCCTATTATCCAAATTGGCTGGGATCGTACTAGAGACTCCCTGTGAAGAATAGTGTCTTACAGTTAGGTTACCGTGAGTCTATTCAAATATATTTTTTTTTGTATTTGCTTAAAGATCTTCATAAAAAGTTTTATTGCTCTAGAATTGGTCTAAAGAAACTACAAAAGAACACCTAGGCTGATTCCTTAATTTAAAAAATACTAACGATTTTACATCACCATTGTTCCATAACATTACATTAACGTTAAAATAAAATGAAAGCTCATCAGTATTAGTCTCCTTATTCATTATATGATTATTGTATTTCAAACCAATAATAACTAAGTAACAAGCAACCTGCTGTTTTATGTAAGAACCATATTTGGATTCTTAGTATATATTTAAGTTATTATCAATCTATTCATATTACTATTTATTTTTACCGAAAGTAATTTAATTATGTAGGGATTGGAATGAGGATTTTTTGCACCTATTAACTAATGCTGATTAAATAAATGTTAACTATTATACGTAATGTCTGAAATGTATTTTAAAAAATGTTGGATAAAAATAGACATAATTCATTGAAGGCAAAAATGTCACAGATGTATCAAATTAATGTGACTGGACAAAAACGTACTGAAAAACCTTCTATTGAGAAAATAATTTATCTATTCTGCCTCATTTTGATGATTTTTATTCATTTAAGCACAAATTTAGCAACATTTGTTTCACGAGTCTTAACTTAAGGCCATTCACCGACATAGGTTTTACCGAGATGGCAGCAAAAGGATTTAAACTCTTGTTATTTTTTAATTGAGCTTTAACAGTTTCTGTATTGGAATTCCAACCTAGGCTTGGATGTTTGTACTGGTTCAAAATATCCTTTTAAGAAAAAGTTCCTATCAAATAAGCCCTTGTTTATTAAAATGCCTTTCACGATATACCAGATATTTTTGTTTTGACTCTGCTGTGTTTGAAGCCTCTTTTTAACATATTCTGTCATGAAGATGTTAGAACAGTTCACAATTCTGGATTGAACACTTGAAATAAAGGGGGTACTTTTTTTTATTTTGGTAATTATTCATGATACTTTATTTGAGATTTGAAATGATAGTTTTGCTTATGTTCACTTGTTAAATAAGTTTAAGTTTTATACATTTAAAGCAAGTTTCTAATAAGGTTGTTAAATATATTTTATTTCACAATTCTATTAATACATATAATAGCCAAAAGAGCTCTCTTCCTAGGACTATAAACCAATATCATTTTAAAAGATTCAGTTCACACATTTGTCTTTAAATTATTCATTTTAAATTTTTCTTTTCGTGTATTTTTCATATATGAAATTTCAAATTTAGAATCTTTAAATATTACCCTATTTCTAAAATGAAATTTTTATTCATACTATTCGACTTTGTACAAGACCTTTTTCATTTTTGCATGGTTAAGTCTGAAATGTTCAGCATTCAATACTTATGCTAATTATTATCCTTCAATTGTAAGATTGCTTGAGATATTTTGACAGAATTGAATCTGGATTTGTCTTTATATTTTTAATAGTTCAGGTGATTGATCAACGCTCTGATCTACGGCTCAACAGTTCATGATTCAAGTACCATCTAGGGTCTGGTTGTTTGTTGTGATTAGTAATCCACGTTTAACTGTAGGTCCGGATCTAATTAATCCTCGTGAGAAAAAAATGACTATTGATGGACAAATCAAATTCGATTTCAATATTATCAAGAAGGCAGCCAAAAGTTCAGACTTCTGGTTTTCAGTTTAACTATTAATTTGTTCAACCTATGACAAAAATGTTTGTGGGGGTTAAAAACGCTCTTAAAATTTAATTGAGCTCTCATTTGCAAAAAATGATTGCATAACGGCAAATTAACTTACCAATCTAAACTACGATTTTTGAAGAGCACATTTTTACCTTTCTGTTTTTTGGTTCAGTAATTCTTGTATTCGTTATCAACAGCAAGAATGTGTGTTTGTAGCATTTGAAATCCTCTTTAAACTGCTCCACCGTTCTTACTAAAAAGAATATAAACCAAATAACATTCATATTTTTTCTTTCAATTCAGCATTTTTTTCATTTAAGAAATTGCTTGCATTTTAATGATGAAATGTTCATTAAACTTCCCCAAGAATGTCAAATATAAAGGTATAAATCAGTCTTAAAACCTTAATTGCATTGTTTAAAAGAATAAATTGGATAATTTAATAAAAAATTAGAAGTAAATCTAATTTCTTTCGAAAACTCTTGAATTGAAAATATGTAAGCATATGTACTTTTGAAAACAATTTCATTCTGTGCTATTACTTCATATTATTATGTTGCTAATCTGACAGCTGAATGGTTAGTGTCTTGCCTTCTGTTTAGCAATTTGCAAATCCGTTTCTTATCTCACTCAAGTATGTTTGTCGTGATTTGCAATCCAATTTGAGAATACGATTCCTCCGTGTGCAAAAGACGACAAACTCACTCACAAAACTGATAAGTGAAAATTTTTATTTAAATTAAAGAAATATTAATTTACTTTTGAAACCCATTTCAATATAAAATTCATCAGAGGTTTTATTGTCTTTGTATCCGCATTTTATAGAGTATGTATCCTCATTTCATTTCTAGGTATCCACATTCACATCACATTTCATAGATCCACATTTCATAGAGAATTCTGAACCATGATATCCATTCAAGCTCAAAATGGGATTCAAATCATTGAACTAAAAGACAGAATACTAATGTTTGACTGCTATTTCCATCGTTTTATGAAAGGAAATCATCTGTAAACGCAATATTCAAAGCAGTATTACATGCTTTAAAAGGAACATGTAATTTTGAAAATTAATCAAATATAGATGAAAGTCATATATCCTGAAAGATTTGTAATTTAAATGCTTTATGTAAATGATAACTACTGTTTCAATCGAGTGTAATGCAAGAATTTAAGAGATTAGTATTCGGTGTATAATAAAATACACGTCTATTTCTAGAATCACATTCACTTTCAAATATTAATTTAGGAACTATTCTCCAATGATAAATTATATCCTAGCTACTTTTTTTAACACACCCATATTTTAAAAGTGTTATAAATTCCAGTTTAAGAACTTGTCATTTTTAATATAAGTAATTCCAATAAACTGCTCTGACAGATTCTGCGTAAAGCTATTGATTTTTCTGTCAAACTTAAAGTTGAGAATCTTATTTCTATGGAATGAAAGGAATATTACAAAAAAACTTGCTTACAAAAAAAGCCTGCATTATTATACATTTTTTCAATATAGAATTTTTTAGGGTATAGGACATTAAATATGAAATGCTCAAAATGGAACTTTAATTATTGCATAGTAAATAGTTTAACTATCTCAAATTCACTTGATAATTTCAATCGCCTAAATACTCATTTGTAAGATTATTAAATATTCCTGAAAAAAAATTTATACAAAATAGTGATTATGAAACGTCACGCATATCTTATTTAACATTTTAAAATGAATTGTATTTAATTTACCAAAAATCTATTTGTTTTAATATTATATAAAAAGGTTTTAAAATTATTTAAAACTACTACTATTAAAGTGTGCATGACAAATACAAAATATTTAAGTGTATATTTGAGTGTAAAACAATATGTATTAAATATAAAAATATGTGTACATTTTAATCAATTTTAAAACTATGCAGGTGTGATGGTCAAACAATTGTTCACCATTTAAAAAAATAGTCTTATAATTTTTTCAAAAGAATACGACAAAGCACTTTTTAAAAATCAAATTGTTTGATCAAAGTCCTATTTTCTTTAAATTTCAAAATTTCGAAATGATTCTGCAAAATATTCCTAAGAACATATTTAATTTTATCCTAAGCCAATTATATTAAACATTTTGTGAATTGTATTACTTTAACAAAATATGTATTGAAACTGATTATGAATTCTCTGCTTGTAAAGTTCGATTATAGTATAAAGCATCTTAATATACTTTAAAACAATATTTTTAAAAAAAACATAGTAAAAATTTTATAGTTAATATTTTTATATTTTTTCCAATATCCTTAATTATGAAGTTTATAAAAAAATTAAATCAACTTTCTTTTAAAAAGTAAGCTACAAGAAGTGGCTTTAACATTTATTATACTAAAACTCGGGTTTCTTCTAAGGAATTTGAAAGTGAAAAAATAATGAACCTTATTTCTTCGCTGGAAGGATTTAAATTTCATATTTGAAGTTATATATTTTTTCTTTTACAAGCCATTATTTTTAACCATTTACTTGCATCATAATTTTATATAACAGTTTGAAATTCTTATAGACAAAATCTGTTTCTCATTTTTCATCAAAAAAAGTTTCGGGCTTTGTCATCTTTATAATTAGAACGTGACAAAATTATACTTAGATTTCCTGATTTTTAATTTGTATTTCCTAATTTGCGCTTTTAAAAAAAATTGGGCATTTTTTTCTCTGACTTCTATAATTTTTAGCCGAGCTGGTGGCTGAATGATTAACAATATAGCCTTTTGCTAGTGGGTTTGAATCCTGCTTTGAGCCTGTTATTGGCACCTCTTGAATATTTATAGTGTTTTTCAATTAAAATTATTAGTGAAATAATTTTAATTAAAGATAGGAATATTTAATTTATGAGTCCAGATTTATATATGATTAATCATCTTGTGCAAAAAAATGAACAGTGAAGGAGAAATAAATGAATTTTAAAATTTCTACAATATAAAATTTTGAAAACTGTTATTATTTGCTAATTGATCACTGAAATAATTTTATCGTAAAATTTCCATTTAAAATTTAGAAGCTTTTTATTTGTAAAATTCTTTCATCAGTCTTTCAAAATAGCCCTATTTTATAAATTCAATCGCGCATTTAAAGTTCATCACACTGTTCAGGTTCACAAATTTTATTTAAAAAGTTAATCCTTTTGTGTAATTAGCATCAAGAATTTTTACTTTTATATTGAACATTTTTATAATTTCACTTTCCGTATCCTCTCAGTTCATCAAATAAATATGTCTTATTCATTTAATGTCAAATGTACATGAACCTACTCACATTTTGCTTATTTTAAAATCTTTTCTGGAATAAAGAGATTTGTAAATTAAATTTCTTAAGAGATAAAAGTGGAAATACTTAAAAAGTGAATTAATGCAGAAGTCTGAAATGAAAAAAAATAGTATAAAAATAATATGTATTCACGAATTTTCTTCTAATCTGGTTTCCGGATTATAAATCGTTAAGAAAATTATTTTATAAAATTCTGCATTAAAAGTTTTTTTTTTAAGAAAATAAAAGATCAAATTTTTTTCCTATTAAGAAATTAAAAGTGAGAATTTTCTGTTTTCATTTAATTGGAATTCAAACTTAAAGGAAAAAAATCTACCAAATATTTGATTGTTTGTCACATTTATTGTTATACAATGAACATATAAAGATGTTAAAGGGAATGAAACAAGAATAAGTTAATTAACTGTTCATATATTACACAATGACTGACTCGTAAAAATCTCATAAGAGTATAGCTTTTTACTTACATTATTTATTCACAAAGGGAACGAATTTATATTTAGAAAAGCTTTACATTCAACAATTCACAATTTATTATTGTACCAAATAAGAATTTTAGGTTTTTTTATAGCATCTTGATTAAAGTATCACATTTAATAAAATAGGTATTTAAAACTTTGTAAATGTTTTGATTCTTAATCAATGGTGCTGAATACATGTCGCTTTGTGTATGTGTATAAATAATTTAAAGATTCATTTACTTAATATATTTCTGCCAAAACTTCTTTCAATGGCCTAGGAGGTAGACAGTTGGTGCTCTCTATTTCAGTTTGTGGGTTCAATTCTCACCGGCATGTAAACATAGATAGTAGTTCTAATCATCCTAGATGAATTATACCATATGTATCAGAATAGATTGAAGAGATTAATCAATCACCTTTAGAAGTAGAATCTAAATATTCGACTATTTTTTAATTAACTAGCTCCAACAACAATAAATCAAATGAATTTTAGTTTAAAAGTTTTTAAATTTATTTCATTAATCAAAAAATTGTTTTTACATAAAGTTGTGATTGAGGAGTAAATAAGAACATATTTTTTCTATAATAAATATTCTTTTTACGATTATTTTGTACGTTACTTACTTACATTATATAACAACCCAAAAGGAACATTAAGACAATGAAATGCTAAGAAGTACAGTAGAAGGATTACACTATTAAAAAAATAGTTTGTTCAATCTTAGTCTGTTTTAAGCATTTGGAAATGGATTTTGCATTTTATATTTGAATATACGTCTGAAAGTTGCTCGGAGATTTTCTTGGTTTCCTTCTTTGTGATATGGGATTACTGATATTATAGCTGAAAAAATTTTCTGGAAAGCAACTCATTTTATCGTTACTTGGTGGGCACCTGTGAACCAAGTCATGGAGGTACCAGTAGCATCGCCCACGCCACTCCACCACAAACCCGTTTATAGGGCAGGCCACATTCATCCATCATCTGAGAAAAGAACAAGAAACACAGAGAGAGAAAGTACATCCATGCCCGTGCCGGGATTCGAACCCAGGTCCTCCCCATCTGTAGTCAGTTACGCTAACCACTAGACAGGTTGGGTGGCAACTTGCTAATGTACGGTTAAAGAATCTGAGGCTTATGAAAGACAAAACCATTTATTGTATCTACTGTTTTTAAAAATGGAATCATATAATCATATATTAAAATCGAGAAACTTTCTATCACAATTTTATCTTGTATAGAAAAGTTCAAATGTGATAAAGTAATTAGGATACGGCTCATGTATTGAAATTTATTTCTAAAAATTAATAATAATATGAAGTATAATTTTTATAGCATTTTCATTTAAAATTCATCTATGCATTTAAAACAGCTTAAAAATATTCTTCCATTTATATAAATCTCTGTGCTTTCATATGGAATACTCAATGACCTGTTTCATCAGAAACTTCAAATGATAGAGCTAAGCCTAATCTCTACACGAAAAAATAACCTCCTGTTTTATATTAAATAAAATAAATCGAAGCATTCACGAATGTCTAAAAGTATTTTGATGTATCGAATTCATGAATATCTTAACATTACAAGTAAAAGTACTCCTATGGTAAAACAAATTCCAAAACTACAAAAAGGGAGAAAAAAAAAAACCTTATAGGAAAGAATTCTATTAAAATGTTAATCTCTCTACTCCAACTTACCCACTTTACTGGGTAAAGATAATTTTAATTTTTTCGTGTAGAAAATGAATGGGGCTTAAAACTTCTTCCATTAAGTTCTATCATATATTTTAAATGCAATTCCATCTAGTATTTCTAAAAGGCATTTTTGGGCTTCTGGAATAAAGAATATTTGCAATCTGAAGCTGGTATTAAGAATAAATAGGATTTATAAAAGCGATCTTTCTGCTCACAGAAAGTTATTTTCATAAGCCAAAAATTTTCTATTTATAATTTAAAAAAAAATTAAAATGTATTTTTCTTTATTTAAATGTGCGTACTTTTATATTATAATCTTTTGCATTTTTACATTTCGCTTGATTTTTCTTAAGCGGAAAAATCCTAGAATCACAGAGTTATGAAATATTTCATTTTGTGTTTTTGTGGTACTTTTATAGTTCATAAAAGCTGACTTTTTTTTATCTATTTTTTACTCTGTTTCAAATTCTTGTAAATATTAAAGTAAATTTAAATCTTTTTTTTAAATAACGGAAATGTTAACAATCATCAATTGCAAAATCAAATTTATGTTTCTATGTTCCTTCTATTTTCTTTTATTCATTCGTGTAAGTGGGAAAACTACTTTAAAATTTCCAATTTGGAATATGGGAAAACATATTCTTGTTATCAATAAACCTATTGAAATTACTTCTAATAAGAATTTAATATAAAAATTAGAACATTTACAGGAATGGCATAGTGAGAGAAAATTATTGGAAAATGGAAGATTTAAGAAAGCATAATTCCACGGAATAAATGTTCCGAATTATGTAGAATAAGCAAAAAATTGATGTAAGAAGATTGGAAGTTTTAGTAGCTAACTTCTTTTTATTATAATTTTAAAACAGAGTTTACATCTTAATTTAGAAAAATATAATTTATATAAATTGAAACTGAATGATTCTAAATGTTGAATTGCTGACTACAGTTCCCACACAATTAAGTTAGATGGTTTGGTATTCATTTCAGGCACTTAATGATCGGTAATCTTAATTTTATGCAATTCAATTTGAAATTAATAGTTAAATTTCATTAATTTAAAGTAATTTATAAATTAACAAATAGATCACTAAAAAATATTGAGTACTGATGACAAATAAAAGAAATAGGTTGAAAAATTCAAAAAAAAACTTCATAGTTAAATTTTATTTTGTGATAGAAAAATAATCTTCCTGAATAAAATTTAACTGTAAATAAAGTCATATATAGGTTACCTTAAAATAAGTGTTTGTTTTAATTTCTTTAATCAGGATAGTAATATATAAAGTAATAATCTAATTTGTAATAAATAATAGAAGAAATATTTAATGTTTTGATGTAATTATCAAAAACTATTTTACTGAAGAAAATTTCTTTATATCTAGCGAAGTTTAAATAAAATATTGGACAAAAACTTATTGTACAAGAGCAACAGCAATTTATTCGTAATTTCAAATTTTGGCTTAAGTTCTAATGGCGAGAAAAAAAATTATCCTTTGAAATATAATAACGACTTTCAGACTTCAAAACAATATGTAAGTGATGATTATCTAATAGACTATTTGAAAAAGCATAAATCTCGTGTTTATTAAAATAAGGAATCCTAAAATAAAGAAATGTGTTATTTTAATAAATCTGATATTATCTGTATGAATCTAGTATTCATTAAGATAACACATTTTTTTCACCCGAAAAAATCATTAATTCTAATATAAAAATTATCTGATCTTAAGTATACCAAATATTTCTCCTCTTATCGATCAAATAATTTAATAATTAGTTGTGATCATATTATTTTGAGAAAAAATAAGAAAATTTGTACTAAAATAAATAGGAAAAAATGTTGGAATTTAATATTTTTATACAAAAAAAATATACTTAAATCTTCGATAATAAAACTATTCTGGAAATAATTTTTTTGTATATTTTATCATAGTAAACTTTTAATCCTTAAAAATAATTCTTTAAAAATAATGGCATTAAAAAACATTTCTTAATACTACAAGCAAATTGTTCAAATTATAACATAATTAGCAGAAATAAAAGTAATATAAGTCCTTTACAAATGTAATTCAGCAAAATATATCATAATTATCTATGAGGACAACAAAGATATTTATTAAAAAACTATTTTCAAAAATTAATCCAGCATTAAGTACGATATAATTAGAATTAGTTTTGAATGACGAAATTTTAATTAAATAAATTCTTTCCAGCGTTACAAACGAAGAAATGCCTTCAATTTACGGATATTTAAAGTATTTCGAGTCTCACTATATTTACGAATCAGAAATTTTTAAAAGTATTCTTAAATTGAATTCAGTAGCGATTAAGCAAAATCCCATTAAATGCAACTGCAGCATGTATTATTTGGAAAATTTCTCTTGAACCTTTTTTATGTTTATTAACATTTGTACTTTCAACGTTAATTGCCATTTTGAACAAGAACTTCATTATTTTAGTCATTTCTGTAGAAACGATTCTTTATTGCAATGGAGAAAGAATAAACCATTAAAAATGAATGAATTTTTTTAAAAAAAATATCTATTTGAAATGTCAGATTGTTAAATACGGATTTTATGAAGAATTGAACCCATTTTAATATGTCCTTAATTATTTTAAAAATTATTTATCTGTAAAGCTTTGTGACTCAAAATTCTTTTAGATTATTTAGTTCTTATACAGAAAGACTGAATCTGTTCCATATTTGATAATTTGAAAGGATCATAATAAATTTGAAACTTCAGCTCTAATCAATTGACGAAAAAATGTGAAATAAAATATAACTACAAGAATAAAGTAACTCAGTGTGAAAAATAAAATAGTAAAAAATTTATTTTTTAAAATAATTCATTACTAAATGTTTTAGAATCTTTAAGGAGTTTTTGTTCAGTTGTATCAGTTTTAAACCGGTTGCATTTTCTAATACCTCATTTCTATTTATTCTCGAAAATATAAACTATTTTAATTAACTGAACTATATATATATATATATATATATATATATATATATATATATATACACTCTTTGTAATAAAAGCTTCGATGTACTGTTGATAGTGAATACTATAAACTAATTTTCTTAATAATTATCTACTGATTGTAATGTGTTTCTATTCTCTTAAAACTAAATAAATTACCTCATATGAAGAGATTTCTTCTATAAAAACACAATTTAACTTATATTGTTCTTAAGCTAAATAAAACATTATTTGATATTTTATAGAACAAATTAAAGAACTGTTTTCCATACGATAAATAATGAATTTCGTAACCTTCCCGTATGTACAAAGGCCGAATAGTTAGCGATCTACCCTTCGGTTTGAAAGTTCAAATCCCACTCTGAGCTTGAATATTTGTAAAATTTTGGAATCCACTTTAAATTGTAGATCTTTGTGTAATTAGCTCTCAGTGTGCGATAAATGATCAATGAGAGATATAAATCCAGTTAACAGAAATATTTAAAGAATGGCATATTTTTTTTTCATTGAACTAAATAATAGAAAAGTAATGAATAAAAACAATAACTTCGTTAATTAATTTCCATTTAGTATTAAGGAATTATACTATATCATCGTCATAAAACAATCTGCTTATAAATTTGAAAAATTATCAAGACAAATGGTTATTTTTCTTATAATTATAGAATGCATTTATATATATATAAAATTTCAACTTTGATCTTCGGAAACTAAAATATTTGGATATCAAATTGATGTTCCTTTAATATTCTTTTGAAGCTGTTTCTTAATCTATCATTCAAACAGCTTTTAAAATAATTACTTTTTAACTTAATCCATTATATATTATTTATTATATATATATAAGAAATAAGTAATAAGCTTATTCACGTACTATAACTATTATAAAAATATTTTCTATTTTTAGATAAAGGTTTTTTTCTTTCTAAGCACTTAGTCTAATGATGTCTAAAAAACCGACAAAAAATCATTTAATCAAATATTAGAAATCATTAAATTTTGTATTTCGATAATCATAAGTCTCAAAACGCTTGTAATAATTAATTTCTAAAACAAAAATCTTAGCAGTAAAGAAGAAATGAAGTTTTTTTATTTTAATTTAAAAAGAAATAATCTCTTATGTTTAAACAGCTTTCTGAATCTTATATTTTCGAACGAGTCTCTCAACACAATAGCATTAGAAACTATTCAAAGATTTAAATGATTAAGAATGATTATATAACTAAAATACATAGATTGAATTTACAGTTCTGATTTACTGGGGACCTAAAAACTTGAGCAATATTTAAAAAAAAACAACTAAAATTTAATATTCTAATGAAAGAAATGTAATGTAGCTTATGTAATTTGACTTACAGAAATTGGCTTTCATTTTGCTCGTGTTTTCATTATGAAGCGAAAATTAATAATTCATTTCTTCAAATGCAGCTGTTTCCTAAATAAAGGAAATACTTAAATACATCTACTCAGTTAACATCTATTGATACTTCTTGTTTTTAATATTTAGGAAGTTTATTTAGCAAATCAATGTGTAAGTAGCAGCAATCGATGTGTAATCAATACCAAATGTACTAGAGAAAAACTTAAGTAATGTAGCATCACTCGTAAGCAAGTCTTATGAAAAATACTATAAATTTCTAAGCATCAATTTAAGAAATTTTGTATATTTTTTATATTGATGCCTGATTTTGAAATGCAATACATATTTATATAGAGAAATATGGAATTTAACTTTAATAAATTTTGAACCCAGTTTAAAATTTGAGATATGAAGACCATATTTTTGTGATTTAACATTTTATTGACAATCTTCACAAATTAGAATTTTCTAAAATTTATTAATCAAATTTTAATTGTTTCCCATTCTGATTACTTCTTTAAGGTGATTTTTAAAAAACTGTTTTTAAGAATTTTATAATTTTTTGTGAACAGTGATTAAATGCAATCATACATTAGGTTTATTGATTCTTAGATAAATAAAGAAAAGTGCTGATCAATTTTTTTTGTCTCAAACAAAAGGTTTCTTATCTATTTCTTATCTAATATCTAGTATTGTTTTTCGGGAGCAAATACTTATATTGTCCATATTTTGACAGTTTTTACTGAGATAAAAGTTCACCATTTTTTGATTTACAAGTAAATTTATATTACTTTTAATTACAGAAAAAATATTAATCATGAATATAGATAATACATCATATAAAACAAATACTTTTTAACATAAATCATTTTATCTCGTACTTTTTACATAAAGTAATTTGAAATATCAACAATATAATTGGATTTACATTTTTTTATTTCAGTATATATGTTATGTAAAATATACAGTGAATAAAATAGCTAAATCACACTAAAATATCAAATTGATACTTTCAAGAAACGAGTATAAATCGCATGAGAAACGGCCCCAAGAATACAAAATTTGGTAAATAACTAAAGGATAAATTAATAAAGATTCTATTTCGCAAATTTGGAATTTTTTTTTTTTTTTTTTTTTTTTGAAAATTTTCAATGTCTATTTTATTTTTTAATGTTTGTTATTATACTGTATAAAAATGTTTTATTGCATGGTTTTCCTTAGTTGGAAATTTTTCTAAAGCTCATTGAAATTCACAATAGTTATTAATTAAATATAAAAAAAAATTCAGGATATTTCAATTTCACTAAGTTTAAGAAGAATCATATTTGAAAAATAGGAAGTATTTAAGCGATTTTTGAAATTTAACAGTAAAATTTACAAGATGTTAATTTTATTTAGAATATTTTTTACTAATTTAACATATAATATCATTGAACTGGGCTGGGAAAACTTCGTGAGTTTTGTGTTAAATAAGTCGATGGTCAATATCTTTTGATTTAGGAAATGGCAATTGTTATAGAATATCATTATTTATGGTGAGAAACTCAATGTATAGTTAAAATCTAGCATTACATTTAGTTGATAGTTTATATATATATATATATATATATATATATATATATATATATATATATATATATATATATATATATATATATATATATATAATATATTATAATCATTTTACAAAATAAAAGTATTGTTAAGAATTTATATAATTTAATCCCCCATTTAAAAAATTGTAAATATATCTTATAACCAAAAAATAAATACATAATAGATCACTTATAACAACAGTAAAAATTATTAAATATAACTTAAATAATTATATATTAACAGACACTTTTAATTTATTGTAAATTAATAATAAATGATAAGTTTTCTTCCTACAAAACAAGACTTAAATACAATAAAAATTAGAAAATTGGTTGATACTAAACGGATATTCCCTTAAAAAATTAACACTTCATGTTACATTTTTTTCAAAGCATGAAATATCAATATTTTGCTTAAAAAAATTTTTTTTATCTGATTTAATTAAAAATCATTTCACAATTTTTTAATAATTTCCTTGAAATAAATGAGACAAGCATTTATGTTAGATAACAATGCTCCAATCACTTTTAACAAAACAATGAATAGTTGCATTTATTTCATTGTAACTTTATTTTGCTTCATGAATTTACTGAATACCACGCGTATGTGTAGAAGAATAAAACTCGGTTTTACTAAAGATCATGTATCATTTGAGCTCTGTTCATTGTTTAGAGTCAACAATAACCTAGTTAAGTCCTAATTTATTATCCCTGTATGTTTTGCTGCTTTCTTTCAAAGACAATAAACGTTGGAAAAATGGTACTCCTAGTCTGAAAGAAAAAAATCCTTACATTTTGTTTTATCATAAATAATTTTATGCAGGAAAAATTACGGAAAAAATTTATTTTTTAAATTAAAATATATATTTATCATCACTATATTTCATAGTTAATAAAAAACATAAGGATACTGTTTTACTATTTACATCAAGTCTTTCACAAATACATTCTTCTATTAAAACAAAACTCTGTTAGCTATAAGAAGTTCTAGAATTGAATTTTGTAACATTATGCTTCTGTGTATTATTTTTCATTATGGTAAAACTAATAAATATGTAGAATTTATATAAATATTTGTACTAGATAAAATTTTCCCTTTAAATATTTGTATTTTTTTCTAGAATATATTTTTCTTGATATATAGTCTGTCTTAAATTTGTATCTAATTATGTTTGTTTCAGTATTTGTATAGTTCTTAAAAAAAAAAAACTAAAGGTAAGATTGGGAAATGCAAACCCTAGAAATACATCTTTTTTACTCAAAACTTTGTTGCATTAGGAGTCTTGTTGTGAAAAATATCAGTTGTTAAAGGATGATGCTAATTTGTAAGCCACCAATTTCCATTTAAGTCCATGTTCTACTGTAATTAATGATAGTGTACATTTAGACTGTTATCATATATCATTATCTTTTTTATTGTGTAACAAAGTTCTTATACAATGCATAATATTTTTTTAAAGTAAATAAAAATCAAACTTCTGCAGGTTAAACAAATTGATAATGAAATTAAAGAAACAAATACTAGAAGAATATACTGACTAGAAAAAAATATCAAATAACCTAAAGAAAATCTTTTGAGAATCGCAAATTACCTGAAAAATAAAAAAAATTAACATAATTCAATTAATTTGAATATTAACTAACTTAGACTTTTCTTTTTATGATAACTATATTTCCATTACTTAAATAATATTTCCTACTAAAATCCTTCTAAATCAATTTAAAGTTAGAATGTGATAATTTTAAAGTTTATTATTCAATTTAAAAACTCATTTTAGGGGAATATTTTGAAACAGTACTTTTTTCCAAAACAAATTATGATGCACACAATGAATTTTTCCTGCAACCAATTTTAAACATTTTTGTATGAAATATAACATCTGAGACTAGGGTGTGGAAAATGTCATCATGCCGTTAAACAAGATAGAGTGGAATTCTCTGAAACACTTACTGACGTATCAGCAATATTACTAATATCTGAAATTCGGGAAAAAATTTGGCACCAAATAAAATTTGACAAAAACATTACTGTGTATTTTGGTTGAATTTTTTCTGTATAATATAAATATACGTGTTATAAAAACCATAATATTCTTTATTTGAATTTATATTTTTTCTATTGTTTGTTTCTCTTAAATATAGTTAAAAAGTTTGAAATACATGATTTTCTTCAACTCTTTAATAAGGAATATATTCCTAAATAAACGAAATTTTTGAGAATAAATTGTTTTAAACACACAATTTTTTAATAGTTTTTGACTTTTATAAGACCATTCAATTTCTAATAAAAGAAAAAAAATAATTTAAAAATTTTACACTATTTTTTCAATTTATAATTTTGAATTTAAGAGTAAGCATTTCATTATTAGTTTTCTTAAGCCGAGCTAGTAAGTAAATAATTATACTTCTGGCTTTCAGTTTAACAATTCGTTGAATCAAATCCCATTTTGAGGTTTAGTATTTATAGTGGTTAGGAATCCAATTTAAATTATTGGTTTTGGTCTTATTAGCTCTGATTTGCGAAAAATAATTGAGCAACAATGAAACTAAACCTAACCAACAGCTCGTACGTTTGACAATATTGATCCTTTATAGTAAATTGGACCTTAATTTAATCCAAATTTTTTTGTTGGTCCAAAATGTGTCCTCACTTGAGTACTGAGATTGATAATGAAATGAGAAACTTAATTAAACTTAGAAATCAATAAATAAAAAAATAATCGAAAAAAATAAAGTCAAAATAAATGAAGCGTTTTGTCAGAAGTGTTAGTTTTAACTTATTTGGCTTTATAAAATTTCTGATTGCAAAATGTCTGACTTTATGATTTTTAAGAATCAAATTTAGTCTTTTTATAATTCAAAGAATTTTAGGATATCATTTCAATCTTCCATTTCTCTAACCTAAAAAGTTTATCAAATCAAAAAATTCTTTTCAATGCTGTGATGTTCTCTTTGAGTAAATTTATCTTCCATAAAGTGACATTTGTCCCACTATTTGAAAGATAGCAAGAAAGACCCTGCATTGAAAATAATTCTATTTGATATCTCTCTTTTTCGAAGTTAAATAGAAACTTAAATATTCTTTTGCAGTTTTGAAACTTTCACTGTTATTATGAAGAATACTAAAGGAAGTTTTCCCAAGTGGGTTGTTTGGTGTCCTAAATAATTCATCCTATAGTTTTTGAATTGCTTCACAAAAAAATAAACGCTCGAAAGAATATTACGGCCTTTATTGATGCAATATTATCTTATCACTGAAGAAATTGTGAATTTCTTCCCTACGGGAAATTAAATTTTTTTATAAGCAATTATTAAATTCTTATATTTTAAAATAAATTCTTACAAATTAAAGAGATAACATTTTACATTATAAGTTTAACTGGCATAACACAAAAACGAACGGTTCTTTTAAATTAATCAATAAAATCATAATCTTATATTTTTAACAAAATTGAGTTATGATTTCTTTTAAATGTTACAAAAATTTAGAGAAATAAAAGCCCGAATTTTAATTTTTAATTACCTAAGTTTGGTTTTCATGCACGTCACCTTTACAAAAATATTTTTACATATTAAATCTATTAAATAAAAATGTTTTATTTATAAAATCTTAACGCAATGTTTTGAATATATTCATGGTGCAATAAATTTTGAATTTAATAAAAACATTATTTTAGTGTAGCTATAAATACTATGATTCACAACGCAGCATTAAGAACAAATGTTTAAAATTTTGTTAATTTAACAAAAAATGTTTGTTTGGGAACTCATAGAATTTCTCAAATTTTGATTTGGGAGAGAAAACATTTATTCCAACTCTGATTTGAATGAAACAGGAAATTTCTCAGCTTCTCGTAATTAATTATTGATATAAATAATTAACACATGACAGTAAAATTTCAGCATTATAAGCAGTATCCTACATAATCCTTGAAAAAGTATGAATTAGTCTTTTATTATATATATATAACACAGCAAAATGTTACTTTCGTGGTTAATTACTTGTTTGTAAAGCTTCATTGTAAAGTAAAAGCATTACTTATGTTAGTGCAAGCCAATCTCTATGTGAAACTAAATCCGTTTAAAACATAATAACTTAATGGGTCATTAGCTTCCTTTCATAATCTTAAGATTTCTTGAAGAGTCATGAGTATTAATTGCCCATTTTTTGTGTCCTATATTTTAAGCTGTAAAGAAACTGACTTGGACAAATGCCAACTGTGAGCCTACAAGTAACAAATAATCTGTAACGAAATAACTTAACGCTATAAAAAATTCATCAAAAATTAGTTTTTTTATGACTTTCAAACACAAATATTTTGATTTGATTTTAAAAATATATGAAATAGTTTCGCATCATTATTCCGTAAATATAACGTGTTTCATTCCAAAGAAAAATTCAAAATAAGTTTTTCTCTGATAAACTATAATTTGTACATAAATGTTTTTTGCTTATATATATATATATATATATATATATATATATATATATATATATATATATAGAAACCAAATTTATCATGATATCAGTTTAGTTATTACCTGATATGGCGTGTTTGGAGTTCTTTTATTTCAGTGTTTCACTGTGTTGAGAAACTTGAGAAACTAAAAAATTATTCAATTCTAATTTAATCATTAAAACACAACTACACTTTATTTTGATTTTATTAAGAGTTTTCATTTAAAATGTACATATTAAAGTCATTTGACTCATATGAAATAACCATTAAAATTGAAATTTTATGCAGACTAGTAATTTATTATTTTATAAGTTATCTTAATTTGTTGCGTAATTTTAAGATCTTTTGTAGCCAACCTTAAATAATTATGTATAGATTATGCAAACATATCAAAAGTCTAAGAAAATTTTTACCGCTCTGCCTACAACTTAATAGCTCGTGAGTTCAATTTTCACCTGGGATACAGATGTTCGTGTTTCAGCATCTTCTATAAAATTTTGTTTTAAATACTAGTCATCAGTTTGAAACATTTGACAGTGCATGCGCAGATCATTCAAGCCAACAGATCATTTTAGAAATTTATGAGTTGTGAAATAATGTCCATAAAATGTTTTGCATTGTATTAAAATTATTATTTACATAAAATAAAAAGCTGATTTATGATTCGATGCTCTTAAGGAAAATAATGTATTAAAAACATTCCGTTATCTTAGAGCAGATTATTAAAAAAATTTAAAATATAAATCTTCAGTATCACTCATCTAAATTTCATAAGTATGTAATATATTCTTTTCATACTACCAATATATTCTTTTTAAAGTTATGCCTTATTCTTTTCATGCTAAACTAAGGCCCCATAGAATAATGTTTTTAATTTATTTAATGATTCGTATTTTCCCAATTGATATTTATTTTTAAAATGTATCACAAAAATTATTAGTTTTCTTTCAAAATTAAATCCTAAGCTTTAGTGTTTAGTAGGCATTATTGAAGAATATTTACACATAATTTATTTCAGATATTCCAATTTTAATAATAATAAAATTTATCTAAAAATCAAATAGTGTCATTGTTTGTAAATTTGATTAATTATATTGAAAATTCTTGCTCTCTCTCATCATTGTTGAGTCCCATGCAAACATAAACATTAAAATGTGATTAGAGAAGTTGATCGATCAAATTTATTTGACACTGTGTAATCCAACAACTAAAGGCTGCGGTAAAGCATTTGAACATTCATTACATATTGATTTCCGTTAGAATTTATATATCAAGGATAATGTACTTTACTTATGTTTGGCAAGATTAGTTAAATCTATTTAACAATTTTTTGTTCGGGGAAAATTTTATATTAATGACATGTAAAGAAAAGTTTTCCAGAAATTGCGTATTCCAATTATATAATATATAAGTTTGTTTAAAGACAAATTTAAACACCTTGGCTGAATTTAAACTTTAAGAAAACTTCTCTTATAATGCAATATATAATGTTACGAATTAATGAGTCAACATATTCTAAAATGGATATTATTAATCTAATCGAGTTTTATTGAGAAAATTTAATGCATGAACAATTTTGCCATCTTAATTTTTACTAAAAAAATAACAGGAATTACATATATTCGTATCGAAATAGCTTATTATGTAAACAATCTACATATGTAAGAAGATTTTATATCAGATAATGATTATATTCAAAAATCCGCTATGAAATTATAATACAAGAAAATTGAAGCTAATTACTTGTTAAATTTATGTAGCTCCCTATTAAACACTTCACAATCACCTTATTTTTCTTTTGAATGCTACAAAAAAGAAAAGCATTCTTGGTTTTTCGCACATAATCAACATCAATGTTTTTCATTACAATATGCATTTAAATCAAATTAGCCTTTTCTAACATCTATTATTTCAAGGATTTTTTGGCTGACTCATAAATCGAATATAAGTTTATCTCTTTTTTTTAACAATATTCCTTATCATTTATCATAAAAAAGGGTCATTTTGATATACGACTTGTAAGTTTCTTTTCTAATGAACAAAGAAAAAGTTTGTTTTTCTCATAACCGCGTTCTTTAAATGCCTTGCGCGATAAATCATCTGCGGCCATTAAGCGAGAAAACCTTGGAGGCCAATAAAAATACCAATTAAGAAGGATATATATGTGGAGTCGATAGAGATGAGTTATCTCCTCTGCTATATCCCTCATTCTGGTAGCGACGGAACATTGAATTCACTTTGATTTTTCTTCTATGTTCTCTTTTTTTCCCACATCAAAAAGTTCTTTATTTTTGAAGAATAATTCATTTCTTTTTATGATCCTTTATATTTATAATTACAAATAATTAACAGCCTACTAGATTACACAATCCAAGTTCATTGACCATGGGAATATTAGTTTAATAAACTTTTCTTTAAAGTGTAAAGATTTTTAAAAAAGTATTCCTTAATTTAATTTCAATCTCTGACTTACTGTAATTTAGAGTTAGATTTAAAATTGCAGAAAATAAAGCTGTTATCAGATTATTTAAATTCTGGTCTTCATAAGTTGTGGGTTAGACCACATTTAGGGTGGATGTATGCAGCCGTTTATAATATGTTTTAAGCTGTAGGTCTTGTTCAAAATAGTCATCATGTGCAATATTGACCAAGGGACTTAGAGTCCAAGGGATAAGCAACGTCATTGCTTATGAATTCAGTTTGTTAGTTTTCCTAATGATCAAAATTTGATAAAATAAAATATTATTAAATTAAGTAAAACAAAAAATTCTTAATTGGGAAAATACTTTATTTTTCTATAAAGAAAATTTTTATCAAAAGTAAATTTGATTAAGTAATAAATCTTCACGAAAGTTGAAGATAAAATATTCCTTTAAAAGAAGATTAAGCAAATATTTTTTCTGTTGAGATAATCTAATCAACCCTCTTAAAATTAAAAAAAATATAATAAATTTAATTCATTTTCTGTACAGATTACAAGTTTATTAGTCTAAAATCTTTTACAATAATTGGTTGGTGAATGTAATGTGTGTATGATGATTTTTTTTTGACTATCGCAAAAATTTCGTATAAAAAATTACTTTAAAATTTATTATAAACACTAAAGTTGCTGTTATAAAAAAATATTTTTGCAGTTTTAATCATAACATTCATTTTAAATTTGTATTTACATTTTTGAGAAATTTTTTAATCTATTTCAGATTCATAAAAAATTTCTGTAACTCAAACTTTAAAAACAAAAAATATTTTTAAAAGATCTGGTTACCTATTTTTATTTCAAAAAAGGAATTGTGCAAAAGAGTTAAAATGCAATTGAGTTATAAAACAATTTGAGGGAAAATATTTTCATAAAACCAATAATTTTTTTAGAGGTGTAAGTTGACGCAATATAAATACATGTAGCTGAAATCTTAAAATTTCTAAAAAATTCTTCTAAAAATATACAGAATTCAGAGAATCTTTCAATTATAGACTTATTTTGAAACTTATAATTTTAGGGAAATAATAATTACAAACTACTGTTCAAAGTTCTTAATAGTTTAAAAAACCCAATTTGATGGCAATCCAAAATGTTTTGAAATATTTACAAATTTGATTAACATAGAATTTATTTATATTTGCAAATCTAGCTAAAAGATATTTTTCATTTATTGCATAAAGTTACCTAACGGCTCAAGGTTATTGTGAAATATTTAAACTTTCCTAGGGTGTGTCTGTCCGAGAGTAATTTTCATGCATAGAGGCCATTAAATACATGGCAAAAGAGGGAAGCTGGAAAAAATCACACTCTTTCTAGACAAATGTAAAAAAGAAAGATCTAATATCTCCCATTGTTCAACAAACATAGAGATGCAGGCCGGCCCCGGCTATACCTTAAGGTTGACTGGTTTGGAATACTCGCCCATCTCAAAGTACCTTGTAATTTTGAACTATGGTCAGGTGAGGAGGTCACACCTGAACTGGCATTCTCCGCTCCACATCCATGTCACAACAATGGAAGGGCTTTGGACA
>JAPDSC010066996.1:0-10148 GCA_026290005.1 Latrodectus geometricus
GGTGCAGTCTCATCAAAGTATTCAATGATCCAGCTTCCTGGCAGACTGGGATCTTTCTCTTTTCGTTTCCGAAACTCCTCCCTGCGTCTCTCAATAAACTCGAGGGTTTCCTTCACTATACTGTCTTGTGAAGTGACAGATTTGTTATCCTCTTCCACGTCCTCAGCCTCATCTTCGTATTGTTTATCTAATATCTCTTCTTCTTGTACCACTTGTTGCACAATATTTCCTGCACTCAGCAATTCATGCTTTGCTGGCTCAATTTGAACGTCATTTTGAACATTCAACTCATTTCCTTCTTTTGTGTTTTTTATAGTTGCATCATATTTTATTACAAACAGAGTTTTCTTTTCTTTCTTTGAACTAAAAAAAAAGAATATATTCAAAAATTGATGTAAATTTTTCATAAAAAGAATATTTCAATAAAAAAATCAATAAAAGAAATAGACTTTAATTGTCTTCATGAAAAATTTATGAAACGAAATAATAGAATATTCTGTCAGCATTTTTCGAATACCAGTAGATGTACATTGAAAAGAGTTACTAATAAACATCAAAAAAATACTTGTTAATATTTATATAAAATTTTGAATAGTTTTATGTTAAAAATGGTAATTCGTTAGTATGAACTTTAGATATATAATGTCGATAACTTAAAATAAAATACGAAAAAGAAAGAAAAGTATATACACAAGAAAATATAAACTATATAAACCAGTTTGTTATATAATTATATTTTGTTTATTATTTGTCTTTACAAAATTTGCATTTATTTGATATATCATTTCCTTATACTATTAATTTATATACGAATCTACATCACATTTAGTCCGTAAATATAAATTAAATTCGAATACAGCAGTAACTTTTGAATTAAATATTCATACTTTATTTTCTGAATTCTAATCCTGGTTTGGTCTGATTCTAATTCAATGGTTGATGAATTTAAATGATAAATCTAAGCTAATTTTATCAGAAGTTAAGAAAAATTCAGAAATTCTCGTTAAAAATATTCCTGGATACTTTCTAAGAACATTATTTTTGAGATTAAGAAGTAGATTTTCATGTTATTATTTCACACAAATTGATTTATTAAAAATATTTAACCAAATTTATTTAAAATATTCCGTTGCATATTTTAATAAATACTGAAAAAGTAATCACCATATCATATCAAAGTTTTCAAATTGAAAAATTACAACCATTATTTTCATTAAATCTAGAAAAATCGTGGTAAAACCCTTCAAAAGGGTAATACTTGCTTTTTGGCGATTTTTTATACCAATATAAGTGCCAAGATGTGAGCAACACAAAAGCTAAATTGAAATAAAAATAAAAAACAGGGCCAACAGAAATTAAATTTTGTCGTCAAATGTTTCGCTAAACCAAGGGGTACTCATTTCGACACTGAGTCCCCAAAACACTATATTAATAATTAATATTAATATACTCATAATTATTATGAGTTGCTATAAATATATTGTTGCTTCTCATTAAATATACATCCTTTAATACTCACAACATTTTTCGAAAGAAATTCATCATTTTCCCCATGATTGCTTCAATAAGATATTCCAATATTAGAAAATAAGTACTGGAATGTTTTTACAATAATATAGTTTTAACAAAAGAGGATGGTTATTGTTTAATATTTTGAAGATTATAATTATTGCTAAGATAATTCAACTTTTCAACAATAGAAATTGTTTGATACAAACAAATTGCATTGTTGCAGCAACAAAGCTAGTGGTTTAACAATGAATTCAAAACAATTTATTCAAATAAAAAGTTGTTCACATTAATTTAAATTGTTTAGTGATTTAAAATGTAGTATATCTGTACTGAAATACAGTTATTTTTACAAACGACTTCAGTTAAAATGAAATAATTTTCTAAGAAATCTACTAAATAATAGGAAGACTTGATGTTTAAGTTTCAAATATTCATTTTTAGATCCCGTTTGAATTGAAAACTAAAACTTTTATAATTAAATTTAACTAAAATTGAAAGTCTGAATGAATCACACCTTAATTTTCCTATTTTTAAAATATTTTGGGACTTTTAAAACTGTATATACATTTTCATTGTTCCGGAAATCTGAACTCATAACATTTTGTTTTTTCATTTTCCTTGAAAAATATCAAATAAATCCCAATTATCTGTAAAGAATTGTCAACCATATCATTTTACATGACAAATTGTTACTCAATTGGCAAATCATGAAATAAAAAGCAGAACATTTTTGTATTTAATTAAGATAGTAAAGTTAGTTAAGACAAGAGTTCATAATAAAAACTATTAAGGCATTAAAACTTAAATACAAGAGAATATTTGCTAACATATTCATATAATTCTATACCCATAATGTTTACTTTTAATAAAAGAAAAAAATGTTATGCGTAATAAATGCATGAACCAATGACAAAATATAAAAAATTTTGCTGAGACTTAGAAATATAATTAAAACTGAATTATGTATAGAAACTGAAATTAATTTTAAAAAATTTATGAATATTGCTCAGATTTATAAATGAAGATTATCAAACGTTTTTTGGCAGCTTCAGAAACTGTCTTGAAAACTTATCTCAAACCAGACTTTTGTTCGATATACGTTACTTTCTGTACTTCCAACTAAAATTTAATATTTTAAAAGTTTTCTGTGTAATTTTTTCTTGTTTTTCTATCTAAATCACTAAGGTGCGTAAATTACGTCCCTTAAAACAATTAATCCGCAATTAAAAACTATTAATCAAAGTTTTGGATTTAATTCATGAAAAAGAATATTACTATAATTATATATATAATTCCTAAGTGAAAATTATTTATCTTTAAATAAAAATTTCGAAGGTAGAAAAAGAGGTTATTACATTCGAAAGAGAGTTTTTTTTTTATTTGTCTATTTCAAAAATGTGAAATGGATTCATCTATTAACTTTTCACTCAAATGTGCTATAATTCTTTCTTAAATATTTGTTTTTTTACCTGAAAACTTAAATAAATTTTGCTACATATTGTATAACTTCATATTTAATTCTATTAGATAAATTTCATCGCTGTATCTTAAAATTGAAACATGATTGCATTGATTTTTAATACTACATCTTTTATAAAACTTACAAAATGGAAAGCAGAATGCCCTGTTAAGAAAGAAAATTACGAAAGAAAAACAATAGAATAGAAAAAAGGAAGAAATAAAAATCAACAGAAAGGGAAGAATTAAACGAAAAATCGTTATCGTTATTATCTGATTAAATAATTTCGAAAGCTATAAAGCAAAATAGATGTTATAAGCACTTTCTTTCTTCTTGAATTTCTTATATTTTGGCGATTCAAGTATTGTATTGGTAGAGAACGAAAAAAGAAAGTAGTTTCTTTTATTTCATTGCAATATTTTTACTGAACAAATAACTCAATGAAATTTCTTAACTTATTATTCTTTGAAGAAGAATTTTTCGATATGATTTTCGCTTATCATGCACTTATCTTTCGAGATGGTGGTTTCATCCTTCACAAAGGCTTTCCCAATTCACAAGATATAACTCTTTTCAAAAATCAAACGAATTGAAATCAAAAATTTAGAGACAGCGCAATAATTTCATCAAAAATTGATTTTATTTATCTGTTGATTTATATATGCAATCTCATTAAGGTATGAAAAAATGAATATTCTTGATTTTTCTGGAACAGTAGGAAAAAGACTACAGGGATAGTTCTTCTTAACGTCGAATTAAAATTTGGTAAATACTTGAATTTACTATAGAAATGACTCTTGATAAAATATAAATATCATCCCACTACCCGCCGTGAAAGAGTACAACCCCCTTCAGGAGTGTTGGTGATGTTTTTTGAAATGACGTGCGTGTTGAAACACCTTTTGGCACATTTGATCTGGGAATTGGATATCCTGACGGCTGTTCTATTTTTAGGTCCGAAACTTATAGCAATCTAAGAGGAACTTCACTTGATTGAATTGTCCACTGAATTGGTTTTCTGGGACATTTGGTTATTATATGACAATCGTGACTCTATACATTCTCAAGTGCTCGGTAAGTTTTCCCGAGATTTTAAAAATAGCCTATCTGTTTTTAGATATTCAGAAATTTTTGGTTTATGAAGATAGTGTAGCAACACTATATCATCTGAGATTAGAAATAACAGCAGATTTGGTGACAAATCAATCAGCAATGCCCAATAAAACTTCATCCCAAAAAAATCTATTTAAATTCATTTTTAAAGTTGATATACATTTTTCTCACTTTCTAATCCTTCCGATTAAAATTGCTAAGCTCTATCAACGAGTCATAGTTTTGTAATCATGCTCAAGTTAAAAAATTATGAATTGACTTAATCACTGTCTTCTGTACACCTGAGAAGGCACATTGGACTCAACAGGATTTCTTATGATAAAAACTTATTATTTAATTCCATCATGAGTATAATGATACAAGTGAAATATTCACCAAAATGTTTCTAAAGTGAAAAAATCTTATAATAGTTTGAATCACATAATAACATGAAACAATCAATCTACATCAGATTATTTTAAGCCATTATAACGATATTTGAAAAGTAAGACAATTTTATATTTAGGTTATGCATTCCCAAATATAAAAAACTTAACATGCAAAGATCAAATGCTTTTTATTCATACTTAAAGTAAAATTGAAATTTAAGCTTCTGTTCTTAATACAATGTATTCTCCCTTCAAACATTTTCACCGAAACAAGAAAACAATGCTCTTTTAATGCATCTTTTAATTTTTAAGCATATATTAATTTTTTGGTTTTTCAAAGTTTATTAATAATTTATTCACTACATGTAACCATGGTAACCAGAAAAATTTAAAAATGGAATTAGGCAGCTTTCAAAATAAATGGCGTATATAATGAATTCATATTAAAATCAAAAACTATCATCAAGTTACACAGTTTGATATAAAAACTTAATATCTAGTATTCACAGAGTAAAAATTCAGATTATATATTTCATTTTTTATGTAAAATAGAGGACTAATAAGATGCAAATGAATGTTTGCATTAATCATACTAAATAGAAGCATATAACTTTTTTTTACAATTTTTCAAAAAATTTGGCTTTAAAAAAGATATGTTTTTTTTTTCCGAAATATAATCGTTTCTCAGAATTCAAGGATTCTAACATTCTGCAATAGGGTAGTCGTTAAAATTTAAGTTACAACACCACATCCATTTATTCAAGGGATATTCGGAGAGTTTGTAATAAGTTAAAAGGACATCCAAAATACTTAATCCAAAAAGTACCAAATAAATAACTAATGAGATATTGGGCTTCTCTTTGTTTTCATTATACATAATTTACTCTTCATACATCATTCATTATGAAACTACACTGCCTTCCTCCTGAATTGTGGGTCCAACTGACAGGCGAACGGCTCTGGTCTTTGGTTCAACAGTTCATGGGTTTGAATCCCACCTTGCGCATAGAGATTTATAGTGGTTTGAAATTTATTTAAAAAGGTAGATCATGGTCAAATCTGCCCTGGTCGGCAAAAAGTTACTGTTGATCAAAAACAAACTAAATTAAACTTGAAACCAAAAATGTTTACATGTACAAGTCCAGGTTTAAGCCTTCCAAGCAAATACTAAAATCAAGTAGAACCTGATTATCATCAAACGATGAAGCAAGAACACATGCTGTATGAACAGAAACATTTGATATATGGAAAAAATTGGAAATTCCGCTTACTGGTTTTTCCTACACTGATTCTTATTCTTCACGCGCGTTTGGCTCATAAGCAGCTTAAATAAAGTCAGCTATCACAAATTTATAATCTTCCCTTTTGAAATAGCGTGACATGTATCTATTTTTTTGTTATAATTATATTAAAGTAACATTAATATATAATATGTTAATTATATATAAGATTAAATGTAAATAATATTCTAAAAAGAATATATATTCTTTTAAAATAAAAAAAACGAATGATATCATATAGGATATACTTAATTTTATTTAAAATTAAAATCTAACCTTCCCTAGTGAATTAATGTGACCTCTAAATTAATTTTCAATTACAATCCTAAATCATTAATCCTGTCAGAGAACATTTATTTTGAAACAAATAATATCAAATAAGAAATCATTAAAAAATTTTCGATTGAAAATATATTACTCTTTCTTAGATTGCACATAGAAATGATACAATTATAAGTATTTTTAAGTTGGGTATACTTTTCTGAAGAAAACTATTAATAAAAATTGATCTCATCAATTATATGATAATTAATAAAAAATAAATACAATAACATACCTCATTTCGAAGGACTATAAAAAAAATAAACCCTTAAATAAAATGAGTTTAGGAAACTAATTTTATTTTTCTAAGTAATCCAATTTACATTAGTTTCTTAGTCATAATCTAAAATTGTTAATCTTATAAATTAAGAATTATTTTTAAATGGAGGATATTACATATAAAATTTTATAAGAAAGATTATAAGAAATATTTTTCAGTAGCCAATATTTTTCTTAAAAAAATTAATAATTCTTAAGAAAATTTAATCGTAAATTATATACATATATAATAAATTTCAACAAACAAGAAGACTTCGAATTAAAAATGTATTTTTGAAAAGACATTTTATTCAAAAAAAAATGGTAATAAATTCTAAATATTTTAATCAACAAAAATAAATACAATAAAATATCTCATTCAATGGAACAGTGAAAGAATAAATTGAGGCAAAAACTTAATCTTCCTTGATGAAATAATGAGTATGTCTTATATTAATTTCGAAATTATAGTCATAAGCCTTTAACCATATTAAGATAGATTTTTCAAATAGAAAATACTAAAAGCTAATAATAAAATTATGTATCCTCATCAAAAAATCATAAATTTATTGGATATAAAATAATTTTCAAAGGATAATATTCTTAAAAAATATGATTTCTGTTCTAATTAATTATTTTTATTGAATTAGTAAGGATTAGAAGCAATATCATGTCTTATTTCACGGGTCAACCAAAACTTAATCATTGATATAAAAGATGTCTCACAAAAAAAAACGAAATTTTTTACTTGTAGAACAGTTTGCCTTACTTTAATTTCTTACTTATAATCGCAAATTCTAAAGCAAATGAAAAATTTCTTTTAAAATATAACACAATAAAAACATAATTGAGTAATTCCTTTTAAAACATTTGTTGTACAGATGATATTTTTCTCAAAAAAGGTGGATTAAATTTTGATGTTTTCAATTATTATTTAATTAATAAAATATAAGTGCAATGAAATGTAAAATTTCATTATTCAACAAGACTCTCTATAAAAAAAGAATGCAAATCTAATTCTCCATAGGCCACATTCTTATAGCTCGGAACTTTCTAGAACTAATTTCGAAAGCAACAAAATTGTGCAACACTTTAATAGGATAAAATAAACTACATTTTTTGTAGTATTTCTTCGAACTTTTCTCTCTAACTTCTTTGTGTGCCGTTTTTTAAGAAAAAAAAAATTTGACTGCGCATTGGACTGATGCTGGAGTAATAAAGAAGAAGCGCGTTTTTTCTTATTCTTCGAAACTTTCCTTTTTTAATTGAAATTCGTTTCAAGGGAATAAAAAAAAGAAACTTTTTCAAAAATGCTTCTGTTTTCTCAAGATTTTACGTTTTTGATTTTTCCTCTTAACTTTTTATTTCTCTCGGTATTTTAAATTTTGAAATAACATAAACTGTGAATTTTCTTTTCTGTTTATTAACAGTTGTTAATAAATAATATAATACGATTTTCATTTTACTATTTTTCAAGTGCACCAGACTTTTTCATTATACATTTAAATAAACAAATATATCAGTCGCTTTGGATTTGTGACTTTTATTTTATTATACTTAAGATAATTATAATATATAATATAAAAAATAATTTAATCCTAAAGTTCCTACTCTGAAAAATAAAGGACTGAATATTTAAGAAGAAATGAAATTGCCCTTCCTAAATATTTCAAGTTTAAACAAGTTTAAGAAGTAGAGGGTTATTTTTAATTACTAAAATATCAAGATTTCTTCCATGGTATTTTGGGCATCTACAGGTGTACAAAGCAAGAAATAATAGGCTGAATCATGTAGTGGTATAGAATAGTTGGTCTAGATTTATAAAATATCTAGATTTCTTCCTAAGCAACCGAGCTTCAAAAAGTGTAAAGAACTCAAAGTATGTTTAATCATTTAGTGGTATGAAATAAAAGGTTAATGTTAGTTGTGAAGATAACACGATTTCTTCCTAAGTATTTCAAGATTCAAAAAGTGTTAAAAGCCTGGAATAGTATGCTCAACAACTTATGATGCTATCAAGACTCTTTTCGAAACATTCCAAGTCACAACAAGTGTATTGTGCATAAAATAGTTTGCTCTACTAGTTAGTGATATCAATTAGATGATTCTGCGCTTTTGGTTTTGAAAACTGAAAGATTCCAATTTTCATTTGTCATTTTATACTTATTAAAATATTCCAAATTTCGAGAAGTATAAAGTAGGTAAAACAATATATTCTCTCAGTTTAAAAAAGGAAGACTGATTTCGGCTGTTGATGGTGTAAGATTCCTTCCTGAAATATTCAGAGCTAGAACAATCATAAAGTGAGTGAGGTAGGTAATGTTTTCCAGAGTTATGGGCATAAAGTAAACGATTCCTTTTAGTTCTAAAAACTAAAAATTTTTAATTTATTAGATTAAATTATCCCTTAGTAGGTTTTAAATGTGACAAATTCCTATTCTACACTCCCATGAAAAATCAAGCTATCCGCTGAATGGTTCAATCTGTGAACTTCAATTAACTATTAAATTTTTTCCTAGGCGTTGATATTTGTAGTTGTTTGGAATTAAACGCGTATAATTTAGACTCCATTCCAATTAGACTTTAAGTCAAAGAACGGACACAAAATAACAAATAAAGCCAAGCAAAGAGAACTGTACTTAAAGCATTGTGGGAAAATATGGCTTTGTAGTTGAAAATTTTGTGTGTCTGTGACAGTTTTGTAATTATCTCTTAAAATTTCCTCTTCTGCTAACGGGGAACTTTTGGAAACATTTATTTTATAAACTCCAAACTAGGGAAAGCATTATAATCAAAACAAAAAAGGATTTCTTATTTTATTAAAACCCTATATAACTGGTGCCTTCAAAACCAACAATAAGAAGTAATCGAAAATTTTTAACCACATACTAATTTTAACTATTTAATTTTGCAAAATAATTAAAAAACAATGATTTTTTTAAACATAAATTTATAATTACATAAAATGAATTTTTTAATTTGTTTTGTTGTTTCTCATCCCATTTGGTTGACAGAAATATATCTAGATCAAGTCCATGAAACTATTTGTTTCAAAAGTCATGATGATGAGTGTAAGATGCTGCAGCAGGAGATATGGAGTCATGAGGTACCAAAGATTCAAGTCTGACATTACCTCAAGCCCCCAAAGCATTTAGATAAGCAAGTGGATGGAACTTTGGAAGTAGACAAACTATTCATCAGTCCTTTTTTGTGAAAATATAAGAAACAAAATGTACTAGAATCATCCGATATTTGTAAAATATATTTTGTATTAATTTCTTCCAAAATCAATCCTAGTAATTTAATCTTCAAAACTTTTGTGTAAGAAAATGGTTAGATCTTTTTAATTTAGAAGTAATGACCAAGAAGAAGACTCAGACATGGCCTGCAATACCGAGAGGTATTATTTTACTTGGACGACATTGCAATCACAAAATATACTACATTCTCCAGCTGTCATAAGCAAACATGGCGGTTTTTTGGATGAGTAGGGCTTTCATTTTACTCTTTTCTTGAAAGGAGAACGACACCCTAACCAACCAATCAGGTACCTTTGTCCACATTGCAAATGTTAGCTTCAATATATATTTGAAGTACTCTTATTTAATCTAAATAAGTACTTTAAATATTTATTGAAGTTAGCTTAGATTTTAAAAATTATTACTATTAATACTTCTTCTTTAAAAATAAGAAGAAACTGACTTAAACTCGATTGTTTAATGTTGTATGCGGAATAGCTTAAAAATGTATAGATTTTTTGGTAGTTTAGCTTTAGTTTAAAAAAATTCACCTAAAAATCAAATGTTGTTTCATCCATAAAATATACTTAATAAAATA
>JAPDSC010067015.1:0-47832 GCA_026290005.1 Latrodectus geometricus
AATATATATAACAAATAAGCAGTTTTCATCTAAGTGGCAAAGGATAGTAAAAATTTTAATTAGATTCATATAAGTTAAATAATTCAAAGTAAAAATAAAAATATATAAAAATGAGACAAAAAAATGTCTTTACTATGAACTCATTTATTACGTTATAGAATTCAGTATGTATCAAGAAGAAATAATCAGCTTCTACCTGAATATAAATAGTCTATATTATTTTATAAGTTATCAATGATTCATTAGAAAATATAAGAAATGCGCATTGTGCAAAAATTATCAACATTGTATCATAATCATATTAATTCGTCACTTTATACAAAATATTAAAAGTTAAATAGCAAAATTTAATAACTCTTTTTTACTTCTATCCATAGCAATTAGTTTTTATAATTTTCTACTGGTTCATTATGAAAGCATTGAAACTGTCAATTTTTTTTACATTGGGTATTATTCGATGCATCTAAATTTGGATCAATTTAATTTTCCTATAATTATATAGATTACTTTTAAAATGAGGGTATGCTGAAAATTTATGGAATATTTTTAATTTTATTAAGCACACATTTAATATTTTCTTTATTTCAAGTTTATGATGACCTTAATTCATTTATTTTTAATTTTGTTTTTAAATCATAATAAAAGCTAAATCTTTATACCTATTATATCTAGAAAATTAATTGTAAAATCTTGCTTGTCAAATTTTTTGTATCATAACGTTAAAATATGCTATTCTGTAAAAATGAAAGTATACATATTGAGATAAAAACTTCAGCTTTATTTTTTAACCCTTCTTTGCATGATTTTTTCTTTATTGGTGAAATATATCAGGTTGATATATATCATGTTCAAAATTAAAGGAAAAATGGTTAAAAAAATCTTATTATATATTTATAGTATAAATTTAGCAGAAAACAATATGCTAAAAATTTCCATCATCATCCAAAGTTAGATCATTAGCTTAATACTAGATAGAAATAAAAGAGGAAAATAACAGAAACACGTGTTACAAACCTTTCTTCCACTCATTTTCAATTGTTTAGCAATAAACTCTAACATAATAAAACAAAATTATAAACAAAATCATACGTTTATTGCAACTACAACAAACAGCGGAATGAGACAACTTTAAGCTCGTTTCACTGATAATGACACTTGTTTATTTTTGACAGCTATGTTTCTTTTTATGCAATGGACATTAGAAATTTATCCAAACATGATCAACTTAAAGTGAACTTGTTCTTTTATATAATTTTTGGGCATTATAGGTTATGATGGAAATTTCCACCATTATGCAAAGAAGGGTTAACGTTGTAAAGTAACTCAATACTAAAATGCTATTATTATAAATAAAAGGAAGTCAAATGATTTAGATAAAATTATTTAGTTTATTAATCGTTTGGCTGTTTAATATTTGGATATTTGTAATGGATACCTGTACAATCAAAGCATAAATAAGTGAAATATAAATATTTTTGTTATAATGAAAACATAATCAAAAATTAGTTACGCAAAAGTTGTTTCCTTCTGTATTTTCTTTGATAGCAAATTTTAATGTAATGAGCACAGATTAGTGACTCTAAATTTGTGTCAGCAGACTATGAAAGTCATTATTTCAGTAAAAAAATCTAAAAGATTTGATTAATATCAATCTTCTATTTGATATTTCTTTGTAAAATTCCAAGATAAAAATTATATTTTTTGTCATTAAAACATTAGCCATTCTGAATTTAAAATTCTGTGGTGGTTGTCGAATAATAAAAAATTTTGAAAATAACGCTATTTTATTCTCTTCATTTAATCACCCTAAATTATGAAAACCAATTCCAGTTTAGATTTCCAATTTAGAAGTTCTCAAAACTGTTTACTTATTATAATTGCGAGCAATTTTATTTATTATTTATTCTAGTTTCACATGGAATGATAAATTTATACCACATGATTTTCGATATATATTGTTAGTACAAAATGTTACAGAGGATGAGGTAATAAGCGAATGACTGTGTTTCTGACTCATTAATTAATCAAATTTCTAAACTAGTAATCCAAATGTATTGGTGTCAACGATCCAAAATGTTATTCCTGTCAAAACCTATGATATAAAAAAGACAAATATTTTAGTAAAAAATGTGATCAAATTATCAATTTATTCAATTCAGCTTTCTATAAAATAGAGAAGAAAAAATTCCTGGTTTTATATGAAAAATGCTAAACTGAGATTTTAATCGATGCAGAAACGTCTTTTTTACATAGCATTGCATGACATTAATGTGAGAAGTAGAAAAATCTTAAAATTTTTGTAAACAAATGGCAATTTAACTGAAAGATAAATATTTTCTGAAATTAATATATTCGTGCAAATCCTTTTGTTCCGGTTCTCAATTTTCTTTTATTAACAAATGTATTTACATCCCACTAGTGTCAAATAATATTCAAATACTTTTTTTTTTAATTTTCTCCAGATTCTGTGTTAATTAAAATAACATTTACTTCCGATTTTTATTATTATTAATATATTTACTTTTGAAAGTTAAATGATACTTTTGGATTTTAGAAAATTGTTTTATAGTTCTTTGTTCTATATTAAATATGTTGACTGATCCCTCTCTGAATAAATATATAAATAATATGGGAATTTTAAAAGTTATAGCTAGGAACAAGCCACTATCCTTGCAATAATTTTATATCCTTCATACGAACTTTCAAGATAATTTATAAATTTGTTTTTAATACAAAACGAGAAAACTATAAAAGATTAATAATTTAGACACAATGAGTAAATTAAAATCATATTTTATTTTACTATATACTTATATTTTAATTTAATTTATGTTTCGTAAAAATTTAATTCATAAACGTATAATGCGACATTATTTACACTGAAATAAAATTTTGTACAAAAAAAAAAAAAAGATTTACGGAAGAACGTGAGAGAATTAATTTAATGATATATTTTATACTAATAATTCATTAATTGCATTAAGATAATGTAGTTATTGATGAAACTGGTGAGCTGTATATTTTAAGCATTTCTATTAATTAAAATTAATGATTTTGATCTGTCTTAATATCACTTATTTCTGAATTCCTCAAAGAATTTGTATTTAAAATTTTAGTGTAAAAATTTAAAAAATGAGGAAACTTATATCAGGACAAAATATTATTTTATATTACTCTTGTATCAAATACTTTTGAAACAATTTACGCATGAAGGTGTCGAAAAATTCCAGAAAGTTATGAAAATTACTTATAAAAAATTAATAACTTTTATCTATGAAAAAGTAATTAACGGAAAAATTGTTATTATCATGAAAAATAATTGTAAATTGATAGACCTAAGCGATAGATTTTAGGCTTAAGCGATTTTTCGTTAGAAAATATTTACATAATCGAAACATCAAAGATGAGTATTTATTATGCAAAGTAATAAGTTAATCACCTGTCAAGTTAATCATTTAACAATCTGTCATGTATTATTTGGAAATGGTTAAATGAAACTTAGTACCCCTAACAATCATTATTAAAAATTATCAAATGAATTATAGATATTCAATACAATTGCAATAAATAAAAATGTAAGGCCTTTAAATGAAGTTAAACGCGTCTAATATTTTAAATTTAAATAAAAAAGTTGTTATAAATAATTAATAAAAAGTATATGTAACAAAATTATTCTTAAGAGTAAGTAAATGCATTCTTAAAAATATTTTAATCAAGGATTGGTGAAAAATTTCATTTAAGTTTGAATAATAATTCAATTCAAATTTTTTAATTGAAATATGATATGCGATCTTTAATCACACGCAAAAGAAAAAACAAAAGTAAGAATTTTTCAGTAAATTCAGGAAATAAATTTGTAATTTTATAGAAATATTTTACTACCTAAAACAAGTGTAAACATACGCACCTTTATACTTTTTGCAGCCATTGCATTAAAAAAAAGAAATTATTTGATAAAAGGTACATTATTTTAAGAGATTAAGATTTAAGAGATTTAAAACAATTAGTATAATAAAGATACGTATTAATTAAAAAATATTTCCTTTTCATCCATTTTTCTTTAAACAAAACTATATTTTTCGAAAATTTTAACATGTTATAGCATATTATTTAAAGGAATATTTGAAAGATTCTATTAATAATTGCAAGGTTTAAGTTGTGTTATTTTTACATCTATTAAATTAAAATCATTGAGTTACATAATAAATATATTTTTGATTTATAATAATTTTTTTTGTTACACAAAAACCACTTTACATTATTTACTATATACACAAAAATGTGTTCAAGTAAATTATTTTTGCTGTTAATTATAGATATTTTAAAACTTTTAAATGTCATACATTTAAATGTAGCAAAAAATGTAGATTCAGATATTAAAACACTAACAGTAAAATCTTTCTCGGTTAATTTAAAATGTATTATAACTTCTCGATTTTTATCAATTTATTGGTCAGAATAAAAGCTTAAAAGGAAAATATTTTTAAAATTAAATAATTTAGTTATTTTTTTTAATTAAGGAAATAAGATATTAAAATAACTATTAAAGAATTCAAAAGAAAATAAGGTATAATTAAGCTAAAACTTAAAAGCAATATTGAATTGTCTATCGTATATGTTTAATGGACACTTACAGAAGATTCAGAGACAGATTTAATATAATTAAATTTACAACTTTTTTACTAAGTAATTTATAGTTATTTAATGTACATTAAAATGTACATTTATTTAATGATCAAATATAAATTAGAAAATTTAATGAATAAAGCTATAATTAAAGTATTTTTTGATTTTTATATTTGTATATTTAAAAATGTCTTAAGATTTAATTTTTGAAAACAATACAAATATTTCCTTTGCTCTAAACTTACATAATGTAAATCACATTATTCTATATAAGAAAATTTTAATATAATATACATTTAAATAAAATGTTTTTCTTCATAAAAAATATGTAAGTTTTTTTAAATGTTCAAACAAATTTTGTAACTAACTACTTATTTGCACTAAAAAATGTTAGAAATATAGGAGTTGAACATAAAAATTAAGTTAATTAAAAAGCATTAATCAATTATTTTATCATTTTTTTATTATATCATCATATTCAAAATGGACTTTTTTTAATTTATAAATTTTTGGTTTTAAAATGAAAAAATTGCATTATAAATACAAATATTTTTCAATATTATAACTTAAATTTTTATATTTAAATTTAAAAATTAGTAAAATGTATAAAAATATCAACAGAATAAATAAAGAAAAAAAAGGAAAATTACCTGACATTTCAATTTAATTGAAGTGAGTTTAAATATAATTGCTTGGATTCAATATAATTCCCAATTCAATCCAAATTTAATTATATTTATGATTAAAACATCATTTTCAAATGTGAAAACACCATTAATAGAATTTTCGGATGTTAGCTATTACCAAAGAAATATTTTCATTTTTAGAATCGATTAGGCTTTACCACTAAGATTAATCTTACAAGATTAATATTAATTAAAATCTCATTAATTATATACAATGATAAAACTCGTTTCATATATTTTATAAAAATTATTAATTTAATTTTTAAATATCTCCTTTATTATTTATTAGTTAAATACAAATAAAATTTAATTCAAACTTGACAAATTGCAATTTTTATGATTATACTTTATTTAAAAACATCTATATTAATTTCAACAAACAAATATGTCTTTACTTATCCGATAACATCAACAACTAAACGTCAAAATATTGCAAGTAGTTTTTTTGGCATAGTAAGGATCAGTAAACTATGAGTGGTATTTCTAGTAATTTTATAAACAATCCTAAGAAAAATCTTTATTTTAAATCAATAACTATTTTTTACATTTTTAATTTGCATACTTGTTTCAATATTTTTTTCGGTTATTATTTTACATTTATGTCTTTTAAGAACGTGTAAATGGCGTTTACATATTTTAATGATTCCGAAATTATTACCTTACTAAAACTCATTTCATTAACTGAATTTTAAAATACGGAACATTTTGTTTAATTATTAGCCTTTCATAAAGTTTGTAAAGAAAATTTAAAATATTAAAGATTAGAAAACGATATTAGCTATGTTAAAAATTAATTTAAAATATTCAATTTTCAAAGTATTTTTATTTAATATTATTTCATAACTATCTAAGGAACATATTTTTATCTTATGTAAAATGTATAAAAATTTACATTTAAGAAATTGAATGATTTGCAATGTTTCGTTTCAGGATTATTCTCATATATTTCTATAGAATAATTTTTTCATTATTTAAAATCAGCAAATTAATTTAACATTGCTTCAATTTAATTGTAAAATGTATATCCTTAGATTAAATTTAAACATTTATATTATTCTTTGAATGACTGCGTATTTTCTTGTGCTTATCTTTTGAAAATAATTTCGTTCATACAGAAACTTTTATATTAATAAAACGCTGATTATGAAAGGAATCATTTTTCGTAAATCTGAAATAGCCGAATGAAGCTAATTAATTATTTTTCATTTCTATAATCATCCAACGACATATAAAAATATTTTAGGAACAGATATCTGAGCACCTTTATAGGTTATTTTGATTCCATCACTCAGTTGAGGAATCTTAATAGAAATACTGCTTTTAAAAGTTGGAAAATGAACTCTTTCTCATAAAAAATAGGACTTAATTCATGACTTACTTCGAATTTATCTAAAATCTTCTTCTATCGTTAGAAACTTTTAGAATAAGAGATGTCACTTTATGAACATCAAAAGGCTGCTTTATAATTTATTGGCTAAATTAATTATTGTATTCCTTCTTAAAAAATTCCTATTTATATCCAAATACATTCGAAGAAAATATTCTTTATTCAGAATAAATTATCTTTATATTATGTAAAATAATAAACGAGTACAGTAAAATAATTCTACTAATTATTTTTGCTATTTAATAAGGATTTCACATAATCAGGTAATTTTCAATTAAATTATAACCTATGGTTATTCAGAAAATCATATATCTATACATAATTTAAATACATAGTGGGAAAGAATTTAATCGATATATTTATTCTTAAATATAGTAAAAAGTTGGAATAGTTCTCAAAACAATTTGTATTTACCACAATTAATGATATATATAATTCATAAATAATTATATATTGATAATAAATATCAGTTGTACTCTCAGAGAATGATTTAACATTTATGATAAAACATTATGATGATTTCACAAATATGATGATTCATCATAATATTTCACTTACATGATGAAGCAATGATGGGCTAATTATAAAAAGAAATTATATTGCTATCAGAAAATAATGGGATCTACTCCCCTAACCTGCCAAAGATCTAAAATGCATATTAGTGAGAGTTGAGGCATATCAAATAGATAATGTTAGCAATAGTTTCTAAAAAACTATATATCTAATAGTAGTACGTCAAACCTGAGAATCTTCTTCCACATTCCTGTTTACTAATTATCAGTGCTTTACCTTTGCTTAGGCATCATTAGATTATAGAAAAATAGATTAATTATTCTACAGACTTAATAATTAGAGTATAAGAACAAACTAAATGGAACTAAGAAAAATTAAGCTTAAGGGAATATAAAATGCTATTAAAAAAAGATACCTACGTTCTAATAACATTTCAATCTAAGGTAATAAGAATATTTAACATAATTAAACATATCAACACTTTACGCATAAAATAATTTATAATGAATATTATTTTATTTGTATACTTTTATATACTTCTTAAGTAAAATAAGTTGTAAGTAAAGATTTAAGAATATAAATTTTCTTGTATATTTAACATAATTCAAATAAATAGAACATTTGTGCCATCGTAACACAAGCTTTATCTTACATTAAATATTCCATTATGTTCTTGAAATCATTGATTGCACTTCTAAAACATTCCTTAAGTTTATTGATTTTTCCATCAGAGCAGCTTAGGGATAAACATAATTAATTATCTTTTTCACTACTTCATTGCTAAGTATGTAAATTGAGAAGAGATACGATTTATTTATTTAGTTACTATCAACTTAAGGGTAAAGTTCAAATACATGTAAGACTTTTTACTTAATGCAATGCATAATGTTAAATATTTCCTCGTAGAATGATGTAAAAAAGAAAAAAAATACCTCTGTATTTTTTTTTATTTTTTGTAATTTTTTTAATAGAACATATATTGGAAAACGATGATTACAGAAATGATATTTTTGATCTATTATTGAAATACTACATATTTTTTAAAATTATATATCTTTTCTTTCAGAAGATTGAACTGAATTATTTGAAAAAAATAAATGAAATATATGGTAAAAAGATCTTTTGCAATCCTTAACTAAATTATTTTGCTTACACTTAGATCTCATTCATAATAACAAACTAATTACTACAATGGCTTAAGATTAGACTGTTAATTAGATACACTTACCTACAAAATTTAAGTTCAGAAAATATTAATTATGAGTGAAATTAAACATGATTTTCTTTAATAATAATTTCCGGTTAGAGTAATAGGAAATTTTGAGCAATGTACATGAAATGATTATTCTAATTATCTTTAAATAAAAGTGACGCATATTATTTATTTATACGCTATATATATTGCTATCTATTTATGCGTTAGATTGCTTAAAGATATTTGTATAAGAGACAAAAAAAATTTTTGTATCTTTTTATTATTTAATTACATAATTATTTCAACTAATATTGAAAGTAAAACATTTTGATACATTTTTATACAAAAATTTCTATCTACTTTTTATTTAATAATTTATAATTATACCAAGAAGTTTACATACAGTTTGTACGATCTTTATCGGATAAAATTATAATATTAATTTATATTTTAATAATAAATGGGATTAAATTTAAATTCATTTAGTAATTTTTATAGTTCTCAATCATTTACAAATGTTTTATTCCTTTATCCCATCATTGAAACGTCACATTAAATAAAGCTGTTATCCAATATTCAACTAATTTAATCCTTATTCGCAAAATCTGATACCGTTGGCAGCAAAATGTAACACATTTTTTTTACTCGTGTTACATTTATGTATATTACGTTTATCAGATTTTTTCACAAAATTGATACTTTAGAATATATATTATTCTGTAATACTAAGGTGACAAAATCTTGGAAAAATACATTATCATTGAAATATTTATCTTACACATTAAAGCTCATATATTGCCTCGCTTCTGTTATATGTATTTTTATAATTTGCAGAAGTTTATATTTGACTGGTGATAAAAATATAACAAAAAATTGATAAATATTCCATTTTAACATAAAAATTTATAAACATAAAAGGTTGACTATGGAATAATTCTATAATGTCTTTAGAAAAGAAATATGCCGTGAATATTCAGCCTAAATTTTTAATGCTTTCTCATACTCAAGTGGCATTTTACATCATCTTATTTTATTGGAACTATCGTTAATTATTAAAACATAAGCTTCTTCAATTTAGTTAAATTTTCTTCAATAGTATTACAGTTTACCTTTTTTAAAAAAACAATTATCAATTTATGAAAATAAAATATTGCCTCATTGCTATTGATATTTGTGGTTAAAAGTTTAAAAAAGATGGTAGACAATGTTAACTTAGTGATTTGATTAATTGCTGCATTAAAAAACGGATGAATTACATTCACATAAAATAAGCATATATATGCTTAGGAAATGTGCATTTCAATTAAAGTTCATAGAAAATAAAAATTAATTATTGAAAGATTATTTTCTTTCTTTGATACATTTGCTTAAAATTTCATTAACTATGACGTAAACACTATTGTGTGGGAAAACAATTAATAAAATATAACATTTGAATTTGTCAAGACACTATTTCAAAAACTATGAGATGTAATTTACTGAATAGTTGAAGTGCATGAAATTTATTCAATGGGAAGCTTTAAATTTTTTTCATGCAATCGAAAATTTATACTTTTTGGGCTTTTAAATAAACGAATTTTAATCCCACTCTTTAAATGTGATTGCTTTCATACGATGTAAACTTCATTCCTTTATTTATTTTTTCCAACTTTATATTTTTGAAAGAATAATACAAAAATAAATTTTCGTATGACAAACAATTTTTTTCACTTAAATAAAATGAATATTTTGAATTTTTTATTTTTAAACGCATTTTTTGTAACTTTTGGTAAATAAATAATTAAAATAAATTATACATTATCTTGCAAAATAAAACAAACAAGTCTACAAAAAATAAGAGGGAATTATTTTTTGATAAATATTTTACAGTGGTTCATAAGTGAACAAATAATTTATCAACTAGAAAAAATTCTCTTTGTTAGAAAGCTTTTCTTATATATAATCTTTCCTTTTCTTTATTATTCTATGAATGTAATTTTTATATATGGTGCAAACTTTTTATATGAGTGTTTACCTTTTTTGATTATGTACTTTAAGGTACCTACTCTTATTTCGTTGCAATGGATTTTCACAAAGGAAATAATATGCAAATTGAGAATTGATATTATTAATGCAATCTTATAATAAGTAAACATCAATTTAAAGCTACTGCTTTTTTCATTTATAAAAAACACAACTACTTTCAAATATTTAAAAGTGATTTGGATCAGAATTGAATAAACATTTATGTACCTATAATGAACTGGAAAGCAAACTTACATGCATTTCCTATTTCTTTATACTGAATGCAGCAATACCTTTTAGTAATTATGTTATTTTAGAAAATATAATACGCAAATCGAATATTAATTTGTATGACCAGTCCCAGTTATTTTACTTTCAAAAGTAATTAATGATACATTTCTTAAATAATTAACAGACATACTGATTTAAAGTTTTTTACTTATAAATATTAAATTAAAACTTAATGACTTTAAATATTTTTACTGAAAATAATATTGTTGTCATATTGTATGTTATGAATGTTTTCAAATGTGTCGAAAAAAGAAACTATGCAAATATGGCCTCTAAGAGAGAAGAAATAAAGCCATCCAGAAATATTTGTAAAATCAAAACATTGATTATTATATATTTCTTAAATAATTGTAATGAATTTCTTTATAAGCATTCATTGGCTTAGAATTAAGAAATTCTTAATTTTTATTTTAATTACGAATATGAGAGGAGCTGCAAAATGATTAAAAATATATCAATATAAAACAAGTTGGATATTAGAAAAAAGATAGTTTTAAGCCAATCACATTTTATCCATTTAATAACAAACACTAAATTATGAGAATTCATATTTTAGCATTTAATATGCATCCAAAAATTCACTCGAAATATAACGTTAAAATTTTTCATAATATGAATCTCAATATAAATGCAAGTTACATAAATTTCCCAATACATGCAATTTTTTTTAAATAAAATAAGTAATATAAAGCAACCATCCACCAAACGTCTTCTTGAAGCTACATTTTCTTCATAAAAAAATTTTATGAAGAAAATATTGATATGAATTTTCTAAAACAGCATCAATATGTTGAAAATTATATTTCAGAATCTTTACACTTTAGAATTTTAAAAATCTTGCATTATGTATTGAAAAACTACATTTCAACATATAAATCTTTAAAGGAAGGCTAATATTTAAAAAAAATCAAAATTTATTTATATCTAAAACTTGAATTTTTTAAATTTAAATAATTGTTTCTAGAAGTTAGATATCTGCATTAGTTCAGTAAGGTTTTCATGGTTATTTATCAAATTTTACATTCGCAACAAACATTACATGAAAATGAAATTCATTTTTTCAAAATAACTATTGGAATGAAATGAGGATTGAAATTCTCAAAACATTATTTCTCTAATCATTTGCAAATATGAATTCATTTTCATATATGTAAATATTCACTATAATATTTATAAATATAGTAATAAATTCTGTTGGAAAATTTAAAAAAAATAAAATAGGTAAATCAATAAAATGCATATATACTAATATTTTAAAAATGATATGAAAACCATACTAATTGAAAAAATAAATTATTTTCAGTAGATTAAATGAGAATATTATATAAAAATTAATATTAAATGTAAGACGCAGTTATTTACTTTTGTATATAAACAAAATTAAAATTTTCTTATTTTATAATAATTTTATATATATGACTTGTTAATTTTTTAACCTATTTTATTCGAACTCTAATCTTGTTAATTATACATTAATTAATATACTTTCGTTGAATGTTCAATCATTTTACTTGTTTATACACTACTTAAAACTTTTTTGCCTTGTTTTTGTCCCTTTTCAAAAATTGAATAATTACTGTGTCAAAATAAATATTTCAATATTTTGAAAATCTGTATGTCTAGCACAAATATTACAATTTACAATATTTAGGCAACTATGTTTAATTATTTTAAAAAGAGAAACAATTATTTATTAATTTAAGATACTTGTTATTCAGTTAAAACAAAATTTTCTGAGGAAATTACATAATACAATACAATATTACTTAAATTTACTATGTTGTTAAATAATCTTTGAGCCGTACTTGATAATATATATACTTCAAAAGGTATGGCAAGTAAATATATTGAATTATGAGACAAAAGCTTTTGCAGTTTCTAAAGGCCAGATCATACCAATTTGGGGATATCTCTTGCATTAATCTGCTTATTAACCTTATTCACTTCATCAAAAGCTGGTGGATATCATTAAGATTACTGATATGTGATATTACTGATATTTATCACTAAATAGATTAATGGAATAATGTTTTAAGCAGTTTTAATTCAATTGACACTTAATGAAACAGGGTTATAATATTTTTTTAAAAATGCAGCAGAACAAATTTTAAATAAAAGGGACAAGAAAAACTTTTTCAATATTTCAATTCATATAAACCACAATTAATTACATTAAGAAAAAGTGATTTATTTCAATGTATTATAAACATTCTAATGAGCAATTCACAAATTTTATTTGTAATTGCAGCTATTATTATAAATTATTCTTTTTTTAAAAAGAGAACACAAGGTTTTAACTAGAATACTATTTAAATAGAATACTACATGAGTATTACTATGCAAGATAACTTTGCAAATCATGACCCCACTTCTCTTTTATCTCTCTTAATTGAACACATGCACATTTAAAGTATGCTGAATAATTTTAAATTAAAATTTAACAGCTTTTCAATAGAAATTGAAATAGAAAGTGACCGAGCTCTGAGAAAAGCTTGTGATTTAATTGACACATGATTATATTCCTAAATTTTGTGATACTGTTTCTAATTGAAGCTTCCATTTATTAAGATCAAAAATTATTGTGTTGTTCAAAAATGGTGTTATATTTAATTGCAAAAATTACATTCATCACTTGAGAGTTTTTATTTGTAACAGTTATTTAGGCCTAGAAATAATAATGCCTTTTAGCGTATAAGAGGAAGCATGCCGAAGAAATTGTAATTTATGTAATAATTTGTAATAATTTATTGAATAATTTGAAGATTGGTTTGATGAACCTTTAGAATAAAAGAAAAATAATTATTCTTTAAATTTAGTCTATGATACCATTGGCCATCTCAATCCATAAACCTACACAAATTTTATATTTAGTATTGAATGCTTATATAAAATTATAGATTATTCAAGTGGAGACATTATGAAAAAATAATTTAATAGGAAATATGAAATTTCAATATTTTGTGAAAAACTTAAATTTTGAAGTTGATGATGTAGACATTTCTAAGATCAAAAAATAAAATAGTAATGATGAATAATTATAGCTATTGTAGAAAGTAGATATGCTTATTAAATGATTTTATGCATTTAGAATTATGTTTTAAGTTTACGATTATTTATATTCAATTAAATTATACTGAAGAATAATATTAAAAATGTAAAAAATAAACAATAAATTATGCCATATTGTTTTCAAAAATCTATTATTCTACTGTTTTAAAATACAAAGTTGTATAATAATTTTCAGTTGTAGTCTTTGTTACACATTGGTTTACATTCATTTTTTAAGGAAAATTAACTTATGTGCTGGAATAGAGTAATGAGATTTTAACAATTAAAACATGTAATAAGTTAGATATTTAAAATGTTTTCTTGTATTTCTTTATATTAAATTTCAAACAACTTTTAAATATAACTGAAATATATAAATAAAAAAGGGCAATGAATGTAAACAATTAAAAAATAATTAAAATAGAAATGTTTAAAAACAATTTTCTAAGAAAAATTACAAAACGCATTATAAGGATAGATTAAAACTCATAGTTTTCTTTATCTTACGTAATTTACAATGAAATTTAAATATTAATTATAATAACAATTGACATTATTTATAAATAATATACACTCGCTGTTCTGTTGAAATGTATTGCGATTAAATTTATAAAAACTCTCTCAGAGTATTTTTATACTGAAACCTCTGGGGAAAGGTTACTTACATATATTATAAATATTTGTCCCTTCATACTAGATTTACCAAACATATTATTAAAGTAATAACATATTAAATCAATTGCATAATATATGAAGAACTTTTATAAAGTTGTGAATATTGTCATTTTAAAAATTAATTTTGTGAACATTTTTGATATAAATAATTAAATTAATTGCTTTATTTTTCTTTAAAAAGTATTATAATATTGAAAATTCTTTTAATTTGGAACAATAACGTAACTAAACAATTACATTGTTACATACTAAACATGATTAAAATAGACTTATTCAAAAATGCATCTTTTCTTTTCGAAAAACAAAGCATTACACATTTTCTTCCATTCAATTTGATCACTTATCTTCATAACTTCAATTAAAAATAAAAAGCAATAGAAAATAATTATATAACAATTCAAATTTCTTACTGTGGTAAATAAATAATTCAGTGTTTAAATTATTATTGCCATTAAATCTCTCTCTTTGTCATATAAGAAATTTAAATTGAGTATATTATGTAAAAATCATCTTAAATATTTCTGAGCATTAATTCCAATTACACCTTTGATTAAAGGCTTTAAATAATTCAAAAAATTCATTGTATTTAAGCTTAATTGCTTCCATATAAAATATTGCTGGAGACATAGCTCTTCATTGCAAAATTTTATTCATTGTTTAGTCAACAATGCTCGAACATAAACGATAATTACAATACACAATCTAATGAGACTCTTCATTTTAAAATCTAATAACAACGTATTGATTACCTTTCTAAATGCTTTTGTTCTCATAATTCAATTTGATTATAATAATAATAGATATTTCCTTTCTCTATTATTCATGATGGAAAATTTGGCTACATTTTTTAATAATGGGTTTATTAAAAAGAAAATTATAAATGTTCATAATAACATTATTCAATAAAAATAAAAAATTTTCTTGATTATTTTATTAGATATATAACTTATGTTATTTATAAGTATGTATCATTCATTAAGAATGAATAATACTAGATATAAAGTTTCAGAAATTCAAATAAGGTTTTACTCATCCTTTTAAATTTCAATATATAAATATATATATATATATATATGCATTTATGTAAAAATTTAAACGATTATAAAATTCTAACTTTTTACACGCTTTTCAATAAACATATTTAAAAGAATAATTTGTTGTGAATATTAATTAAAATTTTTACGTCATTTTTATTTCATTTTATATTGAGCCCATACTATATAATATGTGAATGAAAAGCAATCATTTCTTAATAACTACATTGAATTAGGAAGATTATTTGTTTGATAATATTTGACACTAGCTTAAACTTAATGCTATGGAGGGGGAATAAATTTATTAAAATGTAGTTCAATTAAATTCGAGCATTACTAGTTTTAACCAATAGAATTTTTTCTTATTTTATTATTCAATTTTTTTTTAATTGGATGCGAAAATTTTATAATTGAATAAGAGCGTTGCATCATATCCATTGTATTAAAAGTTCTTATGTAATATGGTTTATAATTTATAATGATAATAAAAATTATCATTATAAAATAAACGTATTTTTTAGAAATTTTATATATTTTTATTGATTATTATATTTTTATTGCCCATTGATAAAAGACATGATGATTTTAGTATGAGAAAGTATAAAGTAATTTTATATTTTCCTTTGAAATCTTAATACTGATAAGGAAGTTTCATCCCTTGTATTTATATAAAAATTGCAGCTAAAAATCTTTTGAATTACAATTGAATAACCAAAATCATTTTAATTATATATTTATACACATTATTATTATTCAAACTTTGATAAAAACAAAATATCGTAATGAATAGAGATAAAAATAGTGAACAAATATCACTATTTCACTGCTAATTTTTCATATAAGTTTTTCAATATGTAATATTTTTATGATATTATTAATAAATAATATAAATTATTTATTAAACTTTTATAAAAAATATTTATTTTTATATAAAAATTTATAATAACGATAAATATTTCACACACACATTTTCAGTAGTTTAGAAATATTTCATCCTTGAATATCTTTTTTTATTTTACGTACATAAATTAATACATTCATTTTACTCAAAAACATATACACTACTAAACGTACGGAAGAAACATTTTTGGTTTATTTTATTTTTACCATTTATAATGAACTAAGTTGAAAATAAATAACAGTAAATTTAATAGATTTTAAACATTCTTTCAATTTTTAATAGGGAATAAATTACAAAAAGTTGCTACAAGCCTAAAACTGAAATGGGATCTCAGAATATTTAAAATGCAATAAATTACTGAAAACTTTCAAATTATTTCTCGATAACTAAAAACCTAAAAATTACAGCACTCACTTGAAGCTAAAATTCCTTACGATTTTTCTAACTTGTAATATCAGAATCAAGCATTCAGTACCAATCAAAATCCTAACATTTAAAACATTTCTTAACGCACTATAAGCTGCCACCTGTAAAGAGTTTTAATATTTGAATACCTCGATATCTTTCTATTTCTATTAAAACGCATTCCAGAAATTGCAATGTTTGGCATACCTTCCATTAATAACTTTAATATAGCATTTTCTATGTGTAACGTGGGAATAGAAGACCATTATCTTACTGTAAAATAAATAAATACTATGCCGGTTATAAACTTAAAATATTTAAAGCTTCATTTAGTATAATATATGTCAGATAGAATGGATTTTTGGAGACAAAATATAATTAATAGGAAAACATAATTTGCAATTAAAATATTTCATTATTTGGAATAAAATTGAAAATTATTACAATATTTGTAAACTGAGGGTAAGTATTTAAATTATTGGGGATTAAGAATTCTTAGATTCTAGTTTAAATTTATAAAAAGCATTTTATTTCTCCTTACTAAATTTGCAGATTTAGATTTCCCAATTCTCTAAAAGCATTTTAAAATGAGAAATTTCTTAGTTTAAATACTTTCATATACTTTTTCCTTTACCAAATTAAATTAACTCGTTTTAAATCATTCATAAAAACATATAAAAATAATTTATGAATATTTAATTAGAGAGATTTTTTAACTGTTGAAATTGTTTACAAACACTTCGTTGCCAATTACATAGTTGATAAATCCCTAGACTGCAGTAGTATTTCTATGAAAAAATAATGAAATCAGTTTATTTAGATTTTTATGTATTAAATAATTTTTATACATTGAAAATAGCGCAAAAAGAAGGAAGAAAAGTACAAGGGGAAAACTTTGCAAATAAGCACAATTAGATCCAATATGCAAGTTTGGTGCCAATGCACATAGCCATAGAATCGGCAGTGTTGATGCATTGAGGAAATGGACTTGATATGATAAGGACACAGAGTAGAAAATTTAAAAACGGGACGATTACATACAAATGCTAGGAAGGACTTTAGTAAGTGAAGAATGCAAGGAGATATGTGAGAAGACATTTCTCACAGTTAAACCTGTTTGAGAGGGGCTCATCATCAGCTATAAAACCTCTAGCTGGTTGACGCTCGGTATTTCTCGTCTGTTCAATCACTCAGAGTGTGCTATCAGAACATGTTGGGATCAAGACACGAGATGGGGACCACTTGTGGAGTACCGGATCTGGGGCAACCAGGAAGACAACGAGAAGAAAAAATAAAAATATCGTGCATCGAACGCTCGTGGATCCCGTAGTGACTCGTTACATGGTACATGTAGATATAGGGGGGCCAGTTGTTTCACTAACCATTTCCAAACTCCTTGCGAAAATAAATTTGTGATCCAAGCACCCATTTCCTGCACTGTCTTTAATGCCACAGCATTGGCTACTCTGTCTATAGATATTCTTAGTGTGCAAAGTGGAATTCCATATATTGGCAAAACATGGTGGCTGGTGATAAGCTCCGGTTCGTTTTGAGGACAGATGATAACTAAGTATGGATGTAGAGGAGTCCTGGTAAGTGGCACACATCCACTGACACTGTCGCGTGACGCATTGTCCCCACAGAAGAAGCAATAGTCTGAGAGAACATAGCCATTTTATACCCAATACGCTCTAGTTATGATATGTGAAACTTTAAAGGATATTATAGAGGCAGTTTCCCAACAAGGTAATGTTCGTCTGCATACAGCTCGAATTGTTCATGATTTTCAACATCATGTTCAGACTCTTCCAGGCCAGCCCTTTCCCCGAATTTTTCTAATTGTATACGGGATATTTGTTTAATTGTCTTGATAATGGTATCAGATGAATCTCACATCTATATTATTATGTGTATTAGTTTTATTTCAATGCCATGCTCCCTTCTTGATACAATATTATCAATGTTCCTGAGCGTATATTCTAATAGTTTGCAAAATGTTTTAGATATAATGAAAAACGTAATTTTTCCAATTCAATTAGTTTCAATAAGCTCACACTTGTACATCAATTCCTAAATTATAAAATAATTGAGAATTATTTTTCTAGGAATATAATAAGTTTTTTTGAATTTCCTTATAGTATATACATTCATCTCAGGCTGCAAGCAATAAGTATGGAACAAATTATTTTATATTTTTATAAGATATTGTAAACGAAAATATAAAATGAATGTAAATAATTAGATTATTTTACAAACCTTAAATTCATATTAAACATACTGCGAATACCATACTTTTTACACTTCTACTAGAAAATAACAATTAATCACCATCTAAAGTATCGATAAATAAAACGTTGACATCAGATAAAAACTTAGTAAAATTAAACTTTGTAAATTTTTTCTAAATCTTTTATAAAAGTAATTTTTTAAAATAGTTTATTATATAATTAAATTGGAAACTAGACTCATTCATTTTTATAAGACATATAATTACAGACATTTTTTTCTATCAATCGCTAAACTACTTTTTACCATAAAATGTGACGCTATTTTTCTGTAACATTCTACAGGAAAGTTTTGTATAAATTATTTCCTGAACTGTAAGAAAAATGAACCATTTCTTTTTTTATACTTTTGATAAGACAGTTTGTCAGACCAATAAATTCTGCAAGGTTAAGAAATTGGCTGTTTCTGTAATTTTATATAAATAATGTATGATATTTCTTTTTAGTGTCTACTTGTTACCGCAAAGGTTTCTCCTTTAGATTTTCTTCTTTTATTCTCCTAAAAATAGCAAAGTAAACCTGCAACCTCTAAGGTAAATCATACAGGAATTTAAAATTTTGTTTAAGAGATATTAAAAAGATATAAATAATATACAAGTGTTTTGCTGTTGATAAAGTAGTATATAATATAGGTTCAAATTCTTCATTAGAAATAAATTGCAGATGAAGTTTAAATTATTTATAATAATGATTTTCAAATAACAAGAAAAGACTATTTACAAATGAATTTAAAGAAATACCATCTTAGAAAGTTATAATTAAAAGATAATGATCGATCGTCTACAGATCAGTTTGTACGTCTCCTCTCGGGTCTCTCCTCGTCGTTATACATGTCCTGCGGCAAACTTGATACGTATGGCCCTCTGGTGACGCTTTCGATCCCACAATAATAACAACAAACATAAATTAAAATCATTTTGAACATTCACAAAAAATTTACTTAATCTTCTTTTCCGTATACTTACATTTTATTCTTACTAATTAAAATTATTATAGATTATAAATAAAAAGAATTAAGAGCACGTGTTTTAAATTTCAAAATAATTTTTTCCCGTTATTGTAAGAAAAACTATACTAAAACATATTTCTAATATAATCAACCAATAAAATATAATCAACCTAAAATTATTCTTCCTAATTAGGTTGATTAATTTTCAGAATTGATGATACTTAAAGAATGATAGAAAGCGTAAAATCTAGATAAATATAAGGAAATATATTTTTTGAAAAGTTCATTGGCATTCAATGCATAGTTAATGACTTGTAGTTACAATAACCAATAAAAAAAACTATACGCTACAGATTTATATTTATTGTGTGTACTGAATTAAACATATTATGTTTATTGTGAACACACACAGATTAATAAACAAGTGGAAAACGTCACAAACACACATCCTTTTATAAATATTTTCAGAAGGCACAAGGTTATAGTAAAAATAAAAAGGATTTAGCAAAAAACAAATACATTATACTGATTTAGGGATACTATATATTATCTTTATATATATTTAACAAATTTAAATGTATCTAAAATTTCAAGAAATTTGGTTCAATTAAAATTTCAAATTGTTGAAAGAAAATCTTAATATTCTTATCTTAATATTAAATATAATCTTAATGTTTTCAAAAATCTAATAAAACACCAAATTATAATCTAAATTTTGCTAACATATTACAGCAATCAAAAATAATAATATTAGCTTAGAATAATAAAAATATATTAAGGAAAATAAAAATTGAAATTTTGAATTAAGTTTTTTATAATCAATGATTGATACTAACATAGAAACCTCTTAATATGTGTAACATATCAATTGTATTTATGACATAATGTCTAATTTAACAAAATTAATCCAAATTTTTATACATGTTTTACGCAAATTTTCTGTGACTTTTTGTTCAATTAAAATGGATTAAAAAACTATATTTAAATGACTTATGTCAGTCTAACTATCTTTAATTTATGCATGTTTTCTTACCTATATATTACATATATAGATTATCTATCTATCCATCTATTTATATATATATATATATATATATATATAGATAGATAGATAGATAGATAGATAGATAGATAGATAGATAGATAGATAGATTTATATTTACCGGGTTTATGTCCCCCAACCCATCTTATAGAATGAAAGATATTAATCAGATAATATCAATTATATTGAAGAGTAAAAGTGTTAACAACCCATTAAAATGAAATATTGCTTTGAGAAAATAATAATCTTTAAAAGTCATGCAAAAATAAAAGAAAAATATTGTATAGTAAATATTATGTAAATTAGCAGAACTAGACTTTCAAAAACTCCCCTGTTATTTTCCCTATTTTTCTCATGCACATGGTAATAAGTTGAAGAATATGCAGTTTACTGAAATTATATGAATAAATTTTAAATATTAGATTTAGAATTTTATACATAAATCTGCCTGCTTTCTTTTGCTAGTCAATTTAATTTTGAATTACTTTTTATAATCTTTTTAATTTTACATGACTTTTTTCTCTTGAAGTTAGAATTCTCCATCAGATAAAGGCATCTTGTTTTGAAAAGTAAGGTTACTATATCTTTAAACATGTCTAATTTTAAGTTTCATTATCATAAACGTATTGATTTCAACTTGCTATTCGTTTATCTTAATAATTTTAAAAATCGTATTGGATGATGAAAACAAATATAGTAATCAAATTTATAATTAAAAAAAAATATTTATATATAATTTGTATTATTTATTTGTTGTTTTCAAAATTCATTCATCAGTTATTTCATTAAATGCTACATTTACTTGTTTATTAGTTCCTTTAGGAATACGATTTATTAGTTCCTAATTAGAATATAATTTATTAGTTCCTTTTAAGAATAATTGGTTTCTCAGCGCAAAATATATATGTTATTTAAATTTACTGTTTTATATAGCTCAATATAATTTTATATTCTTCCTTCATTCCATAGAGATTTTATACAGTTTATGGAATATTCTGCGTAACTTTTACTATTTTAAGCATACATTCTGAAAAATGATTTTATTTTCTCTGCTTTTAATTAAAATTTTATAAGTTCTTTTTGTATTTTACTTATCTTAACAAATTTTTACATAACATTTGATTTTAAATCTACCAATGATTTAAAGGAAATAAGAAAATGTTTTACAGTATTTTTTTTTACTTTATACTAATAATTATATTATTTTATAAAAAAGAATAAATAAAAATGAAATTTTGCTTGCATTTGCATTACTTTTATTTACTACACAAATAAAAATTATTTTCTTTTCTTTAAAATTATATTTTCTTACAGTATGTTTCTATGGCTATTTTAATTTAGTCTTTAATTACAAAAAAACTTGTTAACATTTTGCTAATCATACATTTAAATAAATGCTTGAATAATTGCTTTGATTTAAACATTGAGGGAAAAAAAGTTTTGAAATAATTGCAAAACATATGTTGTTATATATAGAAGCATTTTCAACAAAATTATATTGACTAACTTAGAATTTTAGAAACTTAATCATTTAGTTTTCCTTATCTTCTTTCTTTTATTTCCAAAATTTTCAATAAATAAATTTAAGCTGAATTTCATACTACTTTATTAACAAATTTTTAAAAGAAATATTTTACGCATTTTTTTCCATGTAAAAAAAAACTCACTTTGATGATAACTCCTTTACTGATCTTTTATCTTCCTTTAATACTATTCAAACATTTGATCCAACATAATGATTTCAATCTGAACAATGAACAGTTAAGAGGATATTACATGACTTTGGCTCAACTGCCTCATTTCACAAGATCTTTTATTCATAAAGTTCTATTAAAAATACAATAGGATACTGATTAGCATTCTGCTAAAACTTACTTCCCAATTGCTGAATTTAGTAATTAAATATATTTATTCAAATGTAATATTTTTTTAACTAATCATTATTACAAGTGTAATATAATGCTTTATTTTGTATGTCTATTTATATATACACACACAATCCAGTTACATTAATGTGACTACAACGCACATTTCGCGTCGACGTAAAATAACTAATCCCAGAAGGCGGGTTGCAGCACAGTCCAGTAGAGCATATCTAAAGTGTGTAGGAAGGCTTCAGAAATCATTGCAGATCTCGAATTATTGCAGAAACAGAGGGATTTATCTGACGTCCAAAAGGGTATAATGATTGACTTTCGGAACAAGGGTGGTAGCGTTTCCGTAACAGCTAAGTTTATGAACTGATTGAATGGAGCGGCTTGACAAATGTGGTGCACCCTGTGCCATAGATGACAGAGGTGAACGACGGCTGCAGAGATGCTTTCGGACGAAAATACGTGTTACCTTTGAGAAACCGATCGTTGAAATAGACCAAAGGGCCCCAACAGTGTCTCTCAAATTACAATTCCGCCAAAGTTGTTGCATCTGGATTTCGAAAAAAAGACGTTTTATTCATGTACATATACTAACTGCTGTTCAAGGCTAGAATTTGCCCACGAATAGTGCAACTGGATGTCCACTAAGTTGTGTTTTCCTATGAATTATGCTTTATGCGCCATCGGACAGATGGATGTTGGGAAATACAACGTGAAATCTTTGAAAGAAAACACCTTACAACCTTTTTTCAGAACTATCCTGGATTTATGGGGGAGCATTATGGTCTGGGGAAAATTTTACTAGCATTCTCTGAGTTCACTCATCATTTTAAAATCCTAGTAGACCAATATAAGAACTCATACCTCCTTGCAGAGCATTTCCACTTCTGTATGCACGATGGTGGCATCTACTTGTAAAACAATGTGAGGTGTCATAGAGCTGCAACGTACGTGCATCAGGATTAGTTTTCCATTTTTCCCTGGCTAACAAATTCATCTGATATAAGTCCAATTGAGAATTTGTAAAACTACAAAATTTCATCAAATTAAGGAAAATAGAAGAATTTAACCAAATAAGAAGGGATATGATAAGAACAAAGTATAATATAAAAATTCAGAAAAGATAATTACAAAAAGACATGAATAAAGATTGAGAGAAACAGAAAATACTAAAGTTGATGGAATTTTTCCTTACTATCCACATTCATTGAAGATCAACGATTGAAGATACATAAGTATATAAGAGAATAGATAGGGTCCTAGGGAGTGGAAGTGAATAAAAACGAATAATATAACTTTAGTAACAGAAAACTCAAAAGAAAACTCAAATAAATGATGAGTAATTTACTTGACAATGAACCTGTATGAGTGAAAAACCGATGGGAGACTATCATCAAAGCAAAAGTTTACACAAAATACTGAATATTTATATCTGATGATGAATTATCTTTTCTTATTTTTGTTTACATGGTTAAATATATATACATATATATATTAATGTAAAATGTTATTTTAACCTAATTACGACTGAAAATAACATTAATAAATTTTACCAATGTGTTGTTTTGAATGTATATTAATCTCCAATTAAATAGCAGTGATTAATCAAGGAATATCGGAAAAATTTTGATTCCTTATTTTCAGATTCAAAGGTTACATTACAAGCACTTGTCAAGTTAAATTCAAAAGTATCGCTTTCAAATATAATATATGTAATAAGTTCAAAATCCTTTTTAAAGAGAAACTTTTACAATAACATCTAATACCTTAAAGTCTGTAAGACATTTTACCTTGATTTTAGAGCTTTTTATACCTCGATTTAAAACCTCATGATGCTAAACTGCTAAACCTTAGTATTGCTAAACTTTATTTAGTAATTAAATGTATCGAGAGAAATGAAAATTAGTTTATACGTATGACTCATGATGTTATTAAACTAATATTTACAAGCAGTTCATTACTGAATAAACACTAATCTAAAATTATTCAAAATATAAATCTCTTTCATATTCGAATTACATGTGGAAATAAAAGAAAATTAATGTTCTTCGAAACACAAACAGATACAATTAAAGATATTAAATAAATAAAAGACTTGTTACCAATAAATTATGCATGTCTGTTGTTTCTTAATCTAATTAAAAATCTCAAGAGGCCAATTCTTATCATCCAATAAATACTAAGAATGAACCTTACTTGTGTGTGCTGCTTTAGCTGTTGTAATTAGCTGCAATTCTTTGAAAAGGTTTTTTTTACTTAAGAGGATATTGAACGTTTACCAAAAAAAAAGTTTAATTATTTTTATTTAAGCAATCTGATTTTTATCACAAATTAAATAAGTGATAAAATATTATACTTAAATACACACAATAAGTACTTTGTACTAATTTAAACCTTAAACATCAAAGAATAAATTTAAAATAATATTATTTATCAAATTAAATTCACTTAAACGAGGGTTTTTTCATGTAATTCAGTTTTGTAAATATTATTTATTTAGAATAATTCCTAAGTAATTTAAAACATTTTAATTCTAATAAGTGAAAAACTTATTATGTTCTAAGAAATTAAATCAGAATTTTTATAAATACTTTTCTTAAAAATCTTTTAAATTATTTAATTGTTGCATTATTTGGAGCCTATTATAAAAGATTTATGCTTAGGCTTTCATATAAGTTTATACGTTGTTAAGTCTTTCTACTTCAAGTTACTATGTAAAATTCAATTTTCTTAAAACGTTCTTGCGCATCTACACTCTTTCATTTTCGAATAAACGTAGAAGTAAATTATTATGACTTCCTCAAGTTTTCACTCTTCAATTTAAAAAGTATAGTAATTTTTCTTTCAATATTTCATTTTAATAAAATATTCATTGATTTCCCTCAAAGCATTTCTCGTATATAATATAATTTAGGTTGAAAAACGGAATTTTTATAGTATAACTAGCAGCATCTTAGCTTTCGTTCAACTATTTTTCTTGCGCAAAGTTCTTATTTCAATTTAAGAAGCATATCAAATGGACTGTAAGTTAAAAAGAAAAATCTATTTCTCAATTTATGTATAATCTTATGTGTGGGGAGCAGTTTTCCTCGTTTCAATAAAACTGAAATTTGAAATACTAAAATACTTTTAAGTTTATTATTATAATATTATAATGAATATTAAATATTAATATTTAATATAAATGTAAATCCAAATTAGTTTACAGAATCAGTATTTTAACAAATCACTATAGCGTAAAAAGACATAATAAGAAAATATATAAAAACATCAATGAGAAAGTAGATTTTGTAGCTGCTGATTGAGCAGAAATCAACTGATTCTTTTCTGTCATAAAACTTGAACGAATCAATGATTTTCCATTAAAAGCAATCGTTTTATCCAAGTTATTAAACAGATGAAATTTTGGTTTCAAATTGAATTGAGTTATTGAATAACATAAAACACATCACATACTGATTTTTACATGCGATTAATCTCAAACAAATTGGCATAATCGATGTTATTGTCACACACACACAAGCATTATCATTTTTTGAAACTAAGTTAAAATCAAGTTTGAAACACTTCTTATTTATTTGAATTTTCAAAAATTATGCTAACAAGATGAAAATTATAGACTATGAAAGAAGAAGGAAAGGTATTAACAAAATATATTTACATTCTCATTGAGTATTGTTTTTATTAAAATAAGTTCAAAAATTGTGTTTTTTCGTTACATATTTCAACTTTATATATATTTTAGTGTTAAAATATATACAATTTTTTATATAAAATTCGTAAAAAGAGTTTTTTTAATAAAAACTATTTAATATAAAAAAATTTATCAAAATATTGAGACTAAAGAAAAATGGTATGAAAGCAAAATGTTTTGGTTAAATTAAGAGTTATTCTATAAAATACAAAGATAAAACGTATATACAGATGAAAATATGCAAAACCAGATTCATCACAATCCGCATAGAAACTCGGAAAATTCCCATATATTATGCTAAAACTATCTTACATATGCTTGAAATCAGTGTCAAAACTACCGAAAGAGTCGAAAATAAATCGTCATGAATATAGGTTGTATCACACACACTCTCGGAAGGTTATAGGTCATATTATTCGTGAAAGTGTATAGGTTATATCATTTGCAGAATGTCTTGTTATTCCCAGATATCTTTGAATTTTGAAAAGCACGTGAAAATGGTACAGATATTCTTATATATTTCGCAAAAATGTCTCAACTGTTATCCCAAGTCTAAAAAAACAATTAAACTCACAGAACAATTGAAATAAAACCTTGGAGGGGTAAAGAAGAGTTGCACCGTTAAATGGATGGCAAAAATGCAACCCCACGTTAATCACGGGATGTGCAGGGAGGGAGTTATAAAAAATAACTCTATTAATTTTTAATATAAATAGAATGACTGAAAATCCATACATTAATACCAAATACTTCATTTAATTTATTGATTTTTATTTTCCAGAATTTTTAATTTTTGTAATGTAAGTTAAATATCAGAAGAAAATTGTTTGCCTGTTTCTTAAAAGTTCACCTGTCTTTATACTATCAGGACAAAAGTGAAAGTAATATAAATGATCTTCATAAATTTAGCGTGAAGATTTTAAAACCAGTATCTGGACAATTTTTATATTTGAGATCCGATATTTTTAAGGCTCTTGATAACATGATCTTTTTTAACTTCAATATTTTTTATATTAATTTGAATAGCTTGTACAAGATAGAGCATAAATGTCTGTAAAAGTTATGAATTGGGGTCTTTGCATTTAAGCATACTATATTAAAGTATAATTTTCGTACCCTTCTCGAATGTAATCATAAAAAAGTGATGACGAAATGTATTGTAAAGATACTTTACAAGCTCTATCAAGCAATAGGTTCCTTTCTTGATCGTATAAGTTGCAAAACTTCCCACATCGCTCGAGTCTCGCAAGGGAAAAGAAGATTTAACTAATTAAATAAGTGCAGTCTATCGGAAGTGTCATGGTGTACAACCTTAAAACAGATAGACTTAGTATAGACAGCTGTTTTACTCTACATGATGTTCAGAAATGAGAGCTGAGATGATATTGCTAAGCAATTTAAGGCACAATATTTTAATATTAGTAAGACCTTTTTATTCATAAAAGATTACGGGATTTCTTTAAGCAATTTATCTTGAATGCTTAATATTCAAACATTATGCAGTTAAAAATTTCATTAATGCCCCTAGTTTGATATTCATGATGTAGAATGAGTTTTTAACCATTTTTATTATTAGGCTTTATTAAAATAGAGTATATCTAGCACTAACATTTTAAGTTGGAAAGTGTTCATGATTCAGTTCGAATAATTTCAAATAAAAAAATGATATTTATTATTAACTTTCAACCTCTATTTATTAACTTTCAATTTTAAATGCCGAAAAGATAGTAATTGATACAAATAAATAAACATTAGGTGGCACAACAATAAAGCCAATATCGAATGAATTAAATATATAAATTTTTTTCATAAAATCTTTTCATCTTCTGATAACCATTGTTTAAACATATTTTTCAAAAATCCATAGTAAAAGATTTAATATTGATTCAAATATAAGGAATGGAAAATAACACTTATAGCAGTTTTCCACATTTTTCTTATCTGTGAATTTATTTAATCAAAAATTTCTAAAAGTTCATACAAAAAAATATTTTTAAGCAGTCAGTGGATGACATTAATAAATTTTTATAGAAAAATTTAAAGAGTTTTTACATCTTTTATAAAAGTGAATTATCTGCTTAAGATTTCAACATTCAATATTATTTTATGCATATATTCTATCATATGCATAATATAATTTTTCTGCATTTTATTAATTCTAAAAAGCATTTTGCATCCGTTAATCTGCATCACAAACATTTTTTTAAATAATAATAAAATATAACAAAAATTCCATTCATTTACAATACGATAAAAATAATTAACAAAAAATAAAATATTTGCATAACTATTCCTTTAAATTATTTCTTTCTTATTTAAAAATATTTCTGTTCAAGTTTTTTTTAATAAAATACAACTGATAATGTACTTCAAATATGCTTCTTGTTGAATAAATAATATTTTAAAGACTTTTACGAGGGAAGCCACTTATTTATTAAAATTTAAGAAAAGAAACAAAACAATGTATAATATTCTCAAGAGAATTAGGCTTTGAAAAATTGTAGATGAATATAAAACTATGCAGATATAACAATATTTTATAAGAATATTTTTTTATAATTGCTCATTAAAATATTAATAAATTAGTTTTTGAAACTTACTTTCATTTTAAAATGATGAGTTTACAATTGAAAATATTTTAATATACCAATAATTTTATAAGTTAGTCCACTCTATTTATTTTAATAAGAAGAAATAAGATCAATATGCTTTCAGACTAAATAATGATCTGGTTTCACTACATTTAATATAAGTTAATTTTTAAACATTTAAAAATATTTAGATCATTTTGTTTAAATTTATCAATAAGACAAATATAAAAACACTTTAGGGCTACGTGCATCATATTTTGTGTAACTTTTTTGTTAAAAATTTAAAATTTGGCATAAGCAATTTATGTTAAATATCTCTTTATTTCTATATGAACATTGCTTACGCTAATCATTCATCTTTAAGTTCATTGATTTTCCTGTCAGAAAATCTTCTAGATAAAGATAATTAATCATGTTTATCAATAAGCCTTTACCATATAATCGAGGAGAGAAGATGTATAACGAAATTTCACTATTCAGTGTTTTGTAATTTTAAATTTAGATTAAGGTTTATACTAAAAAATACTAAAAATTCATTTATCACATTAAAAATAGTAAAAAATTGTTCACTTCTTAAAATTATTTTGCTCTGAAATGACGATGTAAGTAATACTAGGCTAAGTGAAAATCAAATATCAAAATGGTGATTTAACAAGTATTATTTTTATCTTCTTTAAATACAAATTTTTTATTAATGGGCTTTTTTAACAATTATTTGCTTCTGATATATATATATATATATATATATATATATATATATATATATATATATATATATATATATAACATGAGTAATTTTCATCAGAAATAAAATGTACTTGAGATAACCCGTAAAATCATTTTAATAAAAATACAGATTATTGGAATAAGGAATTTTATAACACATGAGCATCAGGTATATCTAGAAAAGTTTATACCACGATTTTATTATTTATCAGCAATATAAATGTTTATACGACAAGCATATGCTTTAATTTTTGTAAACTTTCAAAATAAAATATAAATAATTCTAGCTATAAAAATTAGAAGGTTATTCCTTTCAGGAAATGTATGATGTGCATTTATTTTCTGATGTAGTTTTCCAGCAACTTCAGCTTTCTTGCATTTGAAAGAAAACTTTATTCTTAATAAATAATTTGATAAAGACTAAAAAATAAAGAGGTTTTGCTATGAAATCAAAGTCCATTACAGCTTCTGTGTAATTTCAAATACATTATTAATGATTTAGCATTTATTTATTCAGGTCTAATGCACATAGAAATATCTAGCTTATATTTTTATTGTTACTCTAAAAGGTTCTATAGTTTTGTGAGAGGTCGAATTGTAGGCTTACGTACGGTTGGTTGGTCCTACCGTCGTATCACTGATGAAATACTCCTAGATGCATCAACTGAGTATGAATTTGGACCAGATGAGTGAATGAACAAATGCTAATAGTCGCATAAGACCAGGTCCATCTAGACGGACAACAGAACGGATGGATCGATGCATCCGAAGGGCAGCTATGACGAACCCACAATCAACTTCTCATGACATTCTGCGCTTTGTGCAGCCAGCTCTGGATGCTCCAATGTCTGCGAGAACAGTTGCACGATGATTGGCTGAAAGTGGCTTGCACATATACCGCCCTTTAAGAAGACTGCCGTTAATGCCAAGGCACATTAGGGAGAGATTGCGATGGTGTCGTCAAAGAGCCACTTGGACGACTGAATAGCAGAATATGGTGCTCAGCGACGAGTCTCGGTTCTGTTTGCCTAATGATAGTCACCGGGTGAGAGTCTGGAGTTGTCGGGGAGATAAAGCTAATTCGACCACTATTATTGAACGCCACACCGCTCGTCAACGGGGAATAATGGTTTCGAGTAAAATCAGCTACGGTAGCAGATTACCCTTAGTACGCATCAGAGGCACATTGACGTCACGACGGCACGTTGATGAGGTGCTGCAACCTGTTGTGCTACCTTGCCTTCAGCAGCTGCAAGACAGTATTTTCCAGCAGGATAACACAACATCGCACACGGCATTAGTCAGCAGATAAGCCTTGCAGAATATCCAGTTGCTTCCTTGTCCTTTGAAGTCTCCTGATTTTTCCTCGATAGAGCATACCTGGCACGGGGTTGGACGCCGTTTTTCTGTTATGCCTCAACTTCTGTCGGAGGACGAACTGTGGAGAATGATTCAGACCAAATGGGCTTCTATCCCCTAGGACACCATTCGCACGATAATTGACTCTCTACCTCTCAGAGCGTCTGTTTGCATTGCCGCGAGAGGTGGCCATACTACTTACTGATATTCTGCATATTTCGTCAATGTATAAATTTATCTTTTTGTAAATAACATCCCTTCTTTATATATGCATGAACTGTCTGTCTATCAATTTTTATCACATTCTATGTTTTATGGTGTTGTATTTCCTATGTATTTAACATGTATATCATTTTACCTACTTATTTTAACATCTACATTTTAAGGTAGTTTCATTTCGAGAAAGTATATATATCATTATTATTACAATTAAAAATAATAATGATATAATTTTTATTGTTAAATTAAATTGACTCAATGGTTCTGTAAATTTTTAGGATAAAAAATAAAAAGATTTTGTAATTATAATGTAAAAACATTTTTCTCTCTCCATTGATGGTAAATAATTATAATTTTTATCAATATTCTTAGTAATTTTTAAAATTATAAGACAATCTAAATTAAAAATTTAACCCTAATAAAAAAGGTAACATAACAATAGGATTCAAATATGAAAAATAATTCCTGCAAATTTCCTTTATTTGAAAATAAGTAAATAATAATTACATGTAGGAAGGAAATATATTTTAATATTATTCATAAATCAATATTCTATCAAAAAACTTCTGAAAGAAAAAAATCTAACACACAAGAAACTTTCATTTTTTCTCAAATGCAAAGTATATTCAATAATTCAAAACTTATTTGTGACATTGATAAGATACAAGAAACTTTCATTTTTTCTCAAACGCAAAGTATATTTAATAATTCAAAACTTATTTGTTACATTGATAAGAAAAAAATCCAACAAATTAAATTCGAAATGGGATTTTTTTATATAAAATATGATTTTCTTCATATATATTGTATTTATATATTTATGTTATATAATTAAACTTTAGTTACGGATCTAATTCCTTAATATTGTGGATTATAGAAAACAGGCATTTCCATGAAAAAATTTTTAAAAGAATGAAACAAATTTGTTTCATACGAAATAAGGAATGAAGTAAAAATTTGAATAAAATAATCCTAATTTGATCTTTAATTATTTGAATTAGAGATTTAATGACAAAGCGGTACTTTTTGTGCAAAATTTATATTTAAATTAACAGATAATGTATGTACTGATAAAAAACTAAAAAAATTGAAAAGAAATTTTATTGTATTTTAGATTTATAATAGGCATTCAAGCATATTGATTGTATCTAGAACTTCTAATAAATTCTTTTCATTATCATTTTTTGAGATATATAAAATTCAACATAAGTAATATTTTTACAAATTTTTAGAAGATCATTTTTCTTAGAATTACCATTAAAATATAAAAGTAGAATTTTAACTTTCACTCTATATTAAAAGCATTTTTTCCAATCAAATTCTTTCTCATATCAAATACTTTTATCATTGATCTATGCAATATAATGATATGCAGAAATTTCTTACATCTGATTTGAAGAGCAAAGGAAGTTGAACCCAAATATCTTTTCTTACAAATAATACTTTAGATTAGCACAAAAAATTGAAATTTCTCCTTTTTCAATTACCTGGTTTTTAATTCATTTCATAGAAAGCAGTTTTCTTTCCTTGAATTTAGTAAAGCTACACAAAAGTATTTAAAGATATTTTAGAAAATAAGTCAGATTATATATTAAAAAACAGAAATTTGTACTTACTATTCATCAAAAAATGGATTTTTTTAGTCTGAAAAAAACATTGAATAGAAAAATTTGACAAATATAAAAATTTTATATGCATGTTAAATTTAATATAGTAATTGTTAAAAATATGTCTCTAGTCTTTTGACGCATGACCTGAATAATATTAAGTTACTTAAGAGAAATATTAAAAGACATAATTCAATCTTACAATTAATGTTATTTTTTAACTTAAATATTTACTATTACTTTTACTTTACTTTAAATATTTACTATTAATATTTAATATTTCTTTTTTTTATTTTAATGATAAAATACAATATTATTCGGTATTGCTAAATCAATATTTTTATTTAATGAATAGAAAAATTTGTCACAAATAAAAATTCTTTAAGAAAATTAATTTTATTGTAAATTTAAACATTATTAAATATACTGGTTACAGTTATTTTAATATTTCATATTGTCTACATAAAAACATAATTTTTAGTTATTAGTAAATCAAATTTTAAAATTATTAATATGAACAAAATAGAAGAGCAAAGTCAACTAAGGATTAATAAAAATATCATTTCCACACATTTGTCATTTCACTTTTTTTTCAACCACATGGAAATTTATTATTTAAAACGATTAACATCAGTTAAAATCTTTATAAGGAAAATTGAAAAAAATCAAAGCATAACAAATAATTCACAGAACTTGTTTTTTAAAAAATAGTTTCAAACATTTTTTAAACTATTGAATCATTCTAAGTGTGAAATATCTTACTAACTACTTATAGATGTTTCATTTTCACTTAAATTTGCGGAACAAGAGGTTTTTATTTTAATTTATTTCGAAGACCTATTCAAAGCTTTCATTTCCTTACAATAATTTAATAATTTATATTTTAATACTAAATATATTAGTGATATTTGTTCTTTTTTATAATTTTGTATTATTTATCATAACATTTTTGAACATGAAAGTTAGTTCAACTGAGACTTATCACGTACATTGAAATACAAGCCACTGCAAATAACTCTTTAGAAAGAATGAAATCATATCTCAAAACTATTGAATTAGATAAATGTGCTCTATTATGCAGTATGATTAGAACGATTCTTACAGCACTAAGAAATAATTACTAGACTTTCTTCTGGAACCACTGACTTCTAAAAAAGAGCTCTTACTTATCACATAGTTGAGTTATCTACAGTTATTCCGAGGTATAAAAGTAAATTGGAAGACATTTCGACATATAGTTATGGAGAATCTACATAAGTTAATATGCTATAATAAACATATGCTTTAAAAATATCTACATAATAGTTTTAAGTATATATTTATAAACATTATTACAATTTTGATTTTTTGATTTGAAATAAAGACTTATACTCAAAAATAATTAAAATCTTATTATTTTTAAAATGCATAATTTTAAGTTAAATGCCTTTCAGTCATTAGTCAATTTATATTTAATTTTAAAGTAATGTTACATTGTTCATATACCTTAAGAAATAGGATAATAATTACATAAAAAAAAGTTTTACTTAAATTTTAAGAGTAATAGAAATATTTTAAATAAATAAATAATATACTCTAAAAACTGAAGTTAAGAAACGTTGATTTTGAAAACGAGAAAAAGTACAATTTTTTTAACCAGCAGCTTTCAATTTCTATCTAGTTGATATTACTTTACTTAGTTCCTTTTTTTTAAATCATTGATATATTTAAATGCGAAAACCGGCACAAAAGAAATTATTGAAGGCCTTTTCAAGATAATTTTTTTTTGATTTTTTTTTTGAAGATTTTTCCAAGATATTTTTAGATTAAAAATAACAAACTTTCTCCTTTTTTATTTGCATTAAAATAGTACCTGCTTGTGGTAGTTTAGGTATGTGTTGGATTATCGAAATTTATTATTTTAAAAATAAGCAAAAAGAACTACATGATTATTTTATGTTGAACAAAAACCTTCAAGAAACTTTTAGAAATAATAGCAATAATATTAAATACAATTAAGAGAGAATAATTTGAAATTTTGACAATTAGTAACCATAAAAAATGAAACAGCATTCATTTTTAAACATGTAATTCTTATACAAATCTTTATTTATGATTCTAACAAACAGGAAAGACATAAGGTAAACATGTTTAATTAAGAGAATAAAATAAAATCAAGCATGCTGTGTCTGATGAAATAATCTATTCAAATTGGAATATATGCAAGAGTTTAAAAAATTCTCCGCATTTTAAACTTGATCTATGTGATATAAAATTCTAATTACAGTTAAACTAAATGATTGAATGATAATATTAATCATTAACTGATAAGACAATATTTCGTAATTAAAAAATACTATGAAAATATTACAAAAAAACTAACTAATAGAAATTATCGAGAGTAGAATAGTATAATAACTTAAAGCTAATTAAACTAAAATAAAGAAAATAAATTAAAATTCATTATGACTAATTAATGAACATATAATCATGACGATATATTTAATGTACGTTAAATGTATTTGATATATTTAATTAAAAAAAATATTAGTTGTACTATATCTGAGTAACGTTACATAAAGAAAAATAATTCGAAATTTAGTCATTATTTATTATAGGAGAGCAAAAACTGATAGTATTTTAAAGTCTTACAAAAGTCTTTGCCGTATATGTGTAAGTATTCTGTAATTGTTTCAACAAATTGAAATTTAATTTGTAAAAATTATGTTTTACAAGTTAAAACACATTCAATAGTTTAATCAATAAGTATATTTTAATTTCATTTTTTTATTTTTGTATATATTTGTTATCATTCTCGTGAAAATTGCTTTTATAAAATCCATATACTGTTATGTATATGTAAACATTTATAACTATATATTAACAAAAGCAATAACATCTTCAAAAATTAATTTGAGAATTTAGGAATAACATTTTATATTTTTTATATTATATAGTTCTAATATTTATAAGTGTGATTCTTACATCAATTGACGTGATATAATCATATATGATATAGTGTGTAAATATAACAATGCATAGATTTCATTAAAAACGAAAGAAAATTAGATCAGATTAAAAACAGTTAATTTTACGGATGTTTATCAATTATAGAGATAGTACTGATATATTGATTAAGTAACAATTTGAAAAGTTAAAATGTACACTGGCATGATAAAATAGTGAATGTAATTGTGTTTTTGGATTGTGTTAGATTTCATTTAAAAAGAACAATACAACACTGTATTTACGGATTAACGATAATTCACGAAAGAACTTCCTTCTGTAGTATTTAAATTTATAATAAGTGAATTAGGATTTGGAAAGAATTTTTCTGCATGAATAATTTTTGTTAAGAACAAATTAAATTAGAATAATAAATAAACAGATGTTTCTCGATGCTTTTTAATTCCTTCGAGTTGTTAGGGTATTTGTTTACCGTAAATGGCATCAGAAATGAAGTGAGACATGCTTCAGTAATTCTAACAAATTCTCTTTAACAATTGTTTAGAGAATGATTTTTCACTTTGAATTTTCATGTTATAAGTATTCTTTCTACGGTTAAGTAAATTTATTGCATTTAAAGAAAGAATTAATTAACAGATGCTTTACTCAGAGGAAGTTCTGACATACAAAAACACCAATTTTTACTTACCAAAACATGATTATTTATTTAAAAATGATGTTTTTAAACAAAATTTCAGTTGTTAATTTTATTTGCGTACAATATATGAAACCTTAATTGCCAGAAATATAAAATTTAACTTATTTTAAAAAATCTTAATTTGTAAAATTGATACTTTCATAAATTATGAACAAAACAATTGTTTAATATTTTTTAGTAGAAATAATAACATAATAATCCTTGTGCATGAATAACCATGTCTTTGAAAGCTAAAAAAAGAAAGAAAATGCTTAAAGGAAATAATACATAATAGTAAAGAAAATAGTGACTAAAATTTAAATTACTTATTTCACTTTGTCTTACTGAAGATAGTAATTTTTCTGATTTTATAAAATAGGGAAAAATGAAAGGCCATGGTATGGATATTTGCTTTATATTTTTATGGACAACATTACTATTGGCAGTAGTATAGTTTTGACAGTCAAGAAGTACATTTTTGAGATGCACAGATTCAGACACGCATTTGCAAATATCACTGTTATATAAATGAAAATTCAAAGCTGTCATGTCTAGACATAAAGTGAGTGAGTTAAAAGTTTGTTGAAAATAAAAAAAATCCGCAATGAGCTGTCATCAAAATCCTTTTAGCTCATTTGGAATTTGAAGAAGTGATGAAGTTTTATTCAAGTTATCTTTAATGCGTTCAAATTTATTTACTCATTATTTTAAAATTATAGCTCCTCAAATTATTCGTATTTTAATATATACTTAGTATATTTTAATTACATCGTGTTTATTTTAAATAATCTGTTTGAATTCAACTCAAAAGAAATTAATATTATAGTTAAGAACATTATGTGAATATGTAGTAAAACCAATAAATAGTAAATGTGTTAAAAGAAAAATACTAGATTCAACTTTCTTAAATTTATCATAAATGTAATTCCTGATTTAAAAGAAAGGGAAAATAATTTACGTGATAAAATAGTAAATTAGCAAAACATTTTATCATTTCTTAATCTATTTTATTTTAATTAATTAAATAAATTTTTAAATTTAAAGTTGGAATACCACAAGCACGTTTTTCTAATAAATATTAAAGATTATTTTATTGACGTGAAAGACAGTAAAGGTAAATAATTTCTTTCCTTGCTTTTTAAATGAGAAAAATCAAATGTTAGAAAGAATGCAAAAAAGAAAGAAAAGGGAATGCAATTTCATTTCATGAAGAATTCAAATGCAATTTTGTGAGGAGAAAAAGAAAATCGAACAAATAGTAGTGTGATATTGTCCTTTCTTAACACTTTATTCGTTTTCTTTTTCCGTCTGTGAGAATTTTGCGTCACCACTCCGCCTTGTTTTAAATAAGGAAAAAGCAGTTACCATACTCAGCATCCCTTGCCTCAAGGACATTCGAAATATTCACTCCAAGAACATTGGCGATATAATGTGATTGTATTATTTTTAGTACATTAAATAAATGGGAGCTAAAACTACATAGAATTCTGAATTTATGATTAAATTTAGAATTTTGTGTTTGTTTCAATGAAAATTGAACTGGCCAAAATAAAATGTATCCTCATGATATAGATATCAGTTGCTCCAATTAATTCTGAATAGCTTTTTTATTAATACACTCATTAATAAATATTACCTTTTGATAAATTACAATATTTTGCTACACAAATTCTTATTCCAACAATATTTAGCTATTTTTTCAATTAAAAATAATTTATCATAGTTACTACTTCATTTAAAATTTCATTATATAATTGGCTTTCTATTTACTTTATGTGGAAAATTATGGTAAGAATAATAAGTATTAACATTAAGAATTAAATAAACAAACGTATGAATCTTTATACTAGATACAATTAAAAATATTGTATCGAGAAATAAACAAATGGATTTAAGTACTTATCAACAAATATTAATTATAGTACTTGTTTATATTGATGTTAAAATAACGATATGGCATTAATAGTTATAGTATTAGTTTAATATTACTTTGTTATAATTTAAAATTTTGCTTCATTAGAAAGATAATTCTAACGAAGTTATAATTATAGATATAAAATCAATTTGATTCTATATTTAATGTAAAGTAAGTTGGTGAATAGAATTACATTTAATAAACGGCAAATCTTTCATAGTTTCAAAACCAAATTTAAATTAGTATTTATGTATTTTTATTATCATGTTCATTACAGCACTAACAAAGGCAAAAAGAAATTTCTAAGAACCTGATTTGATAAACGTCACATGAACAGATCCATGAAAACACTTTTGGCTATTTCTTTTGTAGGATTTTGTATGTATGGAAGTATTAAATTACTTTTACCTTTTGGTCTTACTATAAAATCTCTAACTTTAAAAGCAAAATATTCTTATGTCTACAAAGTGAAATACGTATTACCTGCTACAATTTTTAAAAATTCCAATTTTTACAAAACATATATAGCTTTATTTGTAGAGTTTTAACTTATGTCACAAACTTTACTAATCTAAGTTACATATAATGATTAGTTTAATGACATAAGCTTATAAGATAATATAATATAAAATGTATATTTTCTGGGATACTTAATTAGTTCATTTAAAGTAATTTTTTTAAATCCTTTTGAATCCATAACTCAAAATTTATAAGACGTATTTTTCCGAATTTTTAATAAAAATGACAATTAAGTCATTATTGGAATATTTTTCTGATTTCTCTTATATACCCTTTTCTAGGCATTATTATATCGGAGCATATAGATTAATGTAAATTCAGAATTATTGCAGTTTTTGCTTTGGGGTTTAAAATAAATCTCATGAATTATTGAATTGAAAACTAGAAATTGAAAATTATAAAAAGAATGCAGAAATTAGGATTTTAGATGCATTCATAATGTAGATTAACATTAGTTATAAATACATTGTAAGAGTCAATTTATATTTTTGACCAAAATCGTACAGATTACTCAAATTTATTTCATCAAATGTTTGCATAAGCAAACATTTGATTAGCATAAATACTTATAGGAAAAAATTCATTTCTTTTCAATTTACTTTTATTAAAAATGAACATAATCACTAAATCATGCATTAGTTATTAAATTAAATTTGCAGCATATTAGATATAATAGTAAATTATATCACATTAGATTATAGTTTAATCTTGATAATCAGAGAAATTTACAAGAGACCTGAATCAGATGTTGGATATTTTAGCTTAAGTGTCTGATTTATATTTTCATGATATTTCAGTTTAAGTCTCTGATGATAGTTCAGATCAATCAGTAAAAGAAATTTACCAAATTCAATAAAAAAATTCAAAAGAATTTGCATATATAAACTGGTGAAGAAAAGGAATAAAAATATGTCCAATATATTTTACAAAGATATTCAAAAAAATGTTAACCAAACCTAATTTCAAATAACAAAACTACCTTTTGTAAAAGCTGAAAATAAAGTGTTTAAAAAAATTATTCATATTTAAATTTGCGTGTTATGAAGGATGCTGAGCAACGACATATCAGAATAAAATTTTACATTACATAAATAATAATAAAATTTTATACAAACCTACTTGAAAGTACTCAATATGTCTACATTTGGATGTACAGTATATGATTAATTGTAATCAAAGTCCTCTCAGAAGTTTACATTTTAATGTAGATGCCCTAAACTGTGAATTCTAATTAAATAACTATTTTATACCATCTACAAGAAACATTGACTTCGCACAAAATACCCAACGTGTTATAAATATTTTGACATATAATTAAACCTCAAGAATGAATACGCAAAGATTTATAGACCTACAGCCTGCTTTAAGAGCTTTCCGGGATTGAAAATTGCATGGCCTCAAGCAAAACTGCAATTTTGAAAAATTCCCAGTTTATAATCAGGATATTTAAGGTCATTACTGCAGAGTAAGTGGATTTATTTGGAGTAAGTAAGAATTTCTCACGGATGCTCTCCATATTTTCAGTTGACATATGTTATAATTATTTCTTTTCCTGAGTCCATAGTGGCTAGGTTGATTAGAGGATTGCTCTAATTGTTAGTTATTAGTGAGTTCAAATTCCAACTTAACCGAAGACTCGTGGTGTTCAATGAAGATCATTTCAGTACGTTAAATATGCTGGGGCTACTATGTCCTTCAAATGAAATCGTATCTCTAAGATATCAGATGAGTATGGATCATGATAAGTATTCTTTTAATTTTATGCATAAATATTATTAGATATGCATTGTTTTATAATGATTTACAAACAGAATTCTATACTTATACAATTATAAGTTATCAGTATAGAATTCTATTGCAATTAGTCGTAATATTTTCTAACCTTGCTTCATTTACCATTTAATTATTATTAAAATGTAATTGTAATTTGTAATTTGAAAATAACATATATTTTAATATAATATTAAATCATTTTCAATGATATTTTGTAATATATTTGCTACCGTTTTGCATATCATCATATTCAGAAATCTCACAAATAGAAATAAACACATAATTATTGTGTACGTATGTGCAAAACAAATTTAGGAAGTTAAATCACTAAAATAATATGGGTCATTTAAAAAATATTATGTGTAAAAATATTGAAATATATTTTTATAATTTAGACTGAGTTATTAAAACATTTGCTAAAAATGTATATATGCTTTATTTTAAACCAATTTTCATTGCTTATATATATTTATATGCGTATGACATTTTAAGATGAAACAATTAAAGTAGTAGTAAAAGCCACTTATATATTTTCTTAAAATGAAACAGAATTCTACTTTCATGGAAATAATAATTTGCTTGTTTTTTCGACTGGCATATATAATTTTGAGTATTATGTATATGATGCAAAACTAATAATTTTTAGAACTAATAATTGAAATATGATTGATAAATTATCAGAAAAATGAAACACCGTAATAAACACTTAAAAGAAACAAAATTCTTACTTTAGCCATCATTTGTCGTATTGTTTGCTTATATATCTTCGATTCATATAATTTGAATTACAAATATATGAAAATACATAACTTAGCATATGGCGTGATAGAACTTAAAAAAAATAATAATTACAGTTGTAAGTTAAGATCTGATGAAAACGTATTTATAAAGTATTTCAAATAATTTTGTTAATAGTTTATTATACAGTATCATGCATTTTAATGAAAATCTTTATAGGTTCTTCGTAAACTATACAAACTTTGGAAAATATTTTAGAAAAATGAGACATTTCAATCAAACAGAATTTCGTTATTTATGCTTAAAAATTGTTAAAAATTCTGAATTTATTGAATGTTAATTTATTGCAAAGATAAGCGAAATACTATAAGGATTAATTCAATAAGGAATTACTTATAACTGCATTCGTCTTAGAAAATGCTGCATTTTTTGTCAATTTTTTTCATTTTTTTTTCCGTGGCAAAGCTGCTATAATCATTTAAATCTTCTGTTTGTGAGACTAAAATAAAAATATCTATATTGCGAAAAACTGATTTAAGTAAATTTAATTGGGTGTTGAAGAAATCTCCTACAACTAACGAAACAGAATATAAAATACAAAACAGTCTTCAATCCATCTAAGTCTAAGATAGTAAAATATATTAATAATGTATTTTAAATTTTTTAGTTGGGCTTAAAATAATTGTAAATTAAAACATTAAAAATATTCCAAGCTTTATACTTTAATTTATCACTATAATATGTATGAAAATTTGGAATACATGTTTAGCTATGGATTTTGGTCAAATTAGTCTATATCCACAGAAAATGATCAACAAAAGAAATTTCTAATATAGAATCAGGGAAGCTAAATACTTTTTAGCATGAATAAATATTAAGTTTAACTTAATAAAAATGAAATGTCTAAATCCAAAAGAATTAAATAGAAATATTTTAAAAATACTTTTCAATAAAATATTTTTCTGTAAATTATATGTATACGTACGAATAAATGTGAAACATCCATTGATTTGAAAGGAGTTATATACTATACTATTATACTATTTTGTACTTTATGAATGAGATATAACCGTATATACTATAAAATTTTGCTGAGAATTATTTTTTCTTAAACTGTAAACTTAAATGCTCATACACTACGAAAATTCTTAAAAATAAAAACAAGAATTACTTTAAAAAAAACTTTATAAATTTAAATTTAAGGATGCTTACCTTGTCTTATTAATTCTTAGTAGAATATTTTATTTGTTTTTTTAATTCCTTTGTAAGAAAACACAGAATAGCAATAGCAAGTATTCCACTTTTTTATTAGTCAGTTTTTTCCATTACATTGTATAAGAACTTGACTTAATCGTCCTAAAGCTCAGTGATTCTGTAGGATTAGATGAGCTTTCTTGGCAAATAAAGTATTAAAGTAAAAGTTACGAGTAACTTAGATTTTACCTCTGAGAAATTGTTACTTCAAAATTTAAAGGCAAAATGTATACTAGAATCTATTTTTAGAAAGAGTTTAAGTGGATTTTCTAAATACTGTACACTCCAACTGATATGAAATCATGTTATATCATATACAGATAAAACAAGATTAACAAATTTCAAAATGTCTTTCATTTTGCACATTTTTTTAAATAAAACATGTTAAATTGCCTTGTTTTTATTTTATGTGAATAAGTAAAAATTATAATTTATTTATAAGTATTTGCTTAGAAAAGATATTGTTAAATGTTTTCCTCATTTAGAAAACTTTCAGGTGAATTTAGTACCTTTTTCAAATCATATGCCAAATATGTACAAAAATATTAGTGCAAAGAATATAGACTGTTATGTTCATTATTTATAACAGAGTCAAGATAATTATACGAAATATATTTCCTCTTTTATGTACATAATAAACAACATTTTTATAATTCATTAAAAATTTATATAATGTAATTCATATAAAATAAACACATATAAATTCGGGATAATAATATATGTTTTAATAATATATGGGATAATCGGGTGTAATAATATATCTTTAGGAAAGATATCTGGAATATTACAAGTTAAAACTCTTACAATCAAAAATTAAGTGACACAGAATCTCCACGTTTGTAAATATGTAAGTTATAGTACCATTAAAAAAGTAGTGACAAACAAAATTATTCACTAATCAATATACAGTATACCATCAGACTAATTCTAATCAAATAAATAAATAATCCTAATCAGCTTCAAGATATTAAGTACGTCCCGAACTTATTATTACTAATATTCATGGTTTGGCTATAATAAATTTTTTTCATTTCAAATTTTAAGTTTTATGTTTCCCTAACTAAATCTTGACCCTCATAATGATTAAAGGAAGATTACTTATTCTACGTTATTAAAATTAAAAATTTGATTAACAGGTTGCGTATTTCAAAACAGAAGAAAAATGTTATTAAAGCTATTTTAAATTAATACTTTCTTTAAATTAGAAACAATTTTACTATTTTTCTATATTTTTGTAATATTAAAAAATATAAAATATGAAAACAAAAAAATAATATGCACTCCATCTAAAAGATAAATTATAGTCTTGCTTAAAAATACTGAGATCTAATGTTAGTTAAAAAGAGTTTTTGTTCAATTTTATCCTATGTATGCTAATTTAAAACACATTAACTCGATCTTAATACTTGTTAATACAGGCAAAAGTTTGGAGAAAACTGTACACGTATTTTAACAGAATCTTCTGATGATTTCTAAATGTCATTGTAGCCCAAGAATTCCTTTCATATATTCTATTAGAAGTTGATCGTGTCTGCACACATTGTTATCTCGATATTATTTTGAGATTTCAGATGAATTATTTTAAAATAGTAAAACTATACTAAGTAATTTTCAAATTATAAAAAATACTCATTTTCTTCCCGATGTTCATTAAAATTTAAGACCAATAAATATTAATTCATTAAATAATAAACTTATTCATTTTTATGTGAAAAATTTAGATTAGATGATATTTTGCCCAATTTAGTTAAAGTTTATATAAATGCTTTTTTTGTTATAAATAAAATTTTCAAGCGTTCTATACTACATATCATTTCTCAGCTAATCTTTGAGACTTCATTTCTTCCTATGAAATAGTAATTTGAAAAAGGATAAGTAAGAAGTAAATACCATAAAAATAGCAAATATCATTATTTTTCCAAATCACGATTTTTTATTCAATACTGGTATATATTGAGAGCCATTCGCTGTCAGTTTCTTATATTAATAATTACTTAAATTATTAAATTTTCAGTTTATCCACAAAATCAACGTATATTATATATTTTCAATTTTTTGAATCATTTGAAATTTAATGTGTTATGAATAAAAATTTATTGCTTAAATGAGAACTTTAAAATAAAAATTATTAGAAAATTAATAATAAGATTGTGGTAAAACATTCATTTAAAGATTTAAAACACAAATACTTTATTTAACATTTAAAAAAGCTTTATGTTAAATAATTGCATCCCTCATATCCAATTAAATTGCTAATTATCAATAATTCACAAAATTATGAATAAATATTTTAATAAACATATGAATTATTAATGATTGCAGCTTATATTTTATTATATTATAAGCAAATATTTTGTTTTAAAACTTATTTAATTGCTTTTTAAGTCTTCCAAGATAGAAATAAAATTAAATGGACGAAATATTAGTTTTTTGAAAAATTTTATAATAATAAAAATGGGTATGAATAAACCATAGCTCGTTTTTCAATATATTATTAATCAATTAAACTTTATTATATCTTGAGAGTGACCTAATAACACTTCGGAAATTTTGTAATATTTAAATATCATTAACTAAAATATATAGCTACTTGTAGATTTGAAATTAATATCCCTCTAAATGTTAAATCATTGATTTGACAAAGGTTATAATCCCTAAACTAAAGTGTTTGTATTAGTACGTTAAAAATCCAACAATAATACTGGTATCTTCCATATTTTAAATGAACCTTTTATAAAACAAAAATTGATAAAAATGACAAAATTGCAAATAGTCTATAAGAGATAAGTCAGTTGACAAGGAAGAATGAAGTAACAATTCATAACACATTTCATGTGGTGACAACATCATTCGCAACACAGCAGGAAAATGGGTGTTATCTTGAAAGGAAAGATCATTTTTACCCTATGAGTTTACCAAAAACATATACCTTATTTAATGACAATAACTACCTAAAGAAATGGTTAGAAATGGAAGTATATGCGCTAAATTATTAGGTATGCAAACATACAAAAATATAATATTCCTGAATTATATTTATAAATTAGAATGGCATAGAAAAAATTTGGCTTTGGTCAATCCTTTTACAGATAAATTGTGATTAACATTATGAAATTATTTCTTGGCTCAAGTTATGATTTACTGCAATATTGTTTGTTATTTAAAATTTTACTAGAAACAAGCTAAAAACTACTAATTATAAAATTTTCTGACAGTTGTCAACTTTCGAATGCCAAAAAATTTATTTTCTATAACTGCATATTGCTATTATTTTATCTAATAGTTTTATATAATTTAATAATAAAAATGATTCACAATATCATGCACACAATATACATACATACATATATATACAACGTAAAAATTATGCAATATCTCTTAGTATTACATTGAATCTCATTTTGACAAGCGAATTGTAGTACTTTTATGAAGCTTTGATTTAACAAGATATCAGATGAATGCTGAAGATGCATTCAATACTGCAATCTCTGATAGCAAAGGAAGTAAGACTTTTTAGTGTTGCAAGACTTTATACAAACGCTCAACAATTATATTGTGATGAGCAATTATCTATTCTTCTATGTTACAATGTTTTCTCTAGTTTAGTCTTACCAATATTAAACAGAATATCTTTGGAAATTGCAACTCTATGCGATAATGAAATTAGTTTAAAATAATCCTATCTTTATTTCAGATATTTTTTAACCATTCGTGAAATATTTGTTCATTCGTTATTTATTCCTAGAAGAAACATTTTGTGGGCCAAGAATGCCAGCTATATTAAATAATTCATTTGCATTTTTATTTGAATGTTCCAGCTAAAATTCCTGAACAAAGTTGATTGTCAAATCTGAGATTTTCTTTTCGAATTTCAAAATATTTTACGGTGAACTTAATTTAAATTCAAACTTATAATTCCCTTGTGTGTGACAGTTGCTTATCATAGCTGTGTTTTTAAATTAAGGAAGTGTGAAATGTATACGTAAATGTAATTAGCTATTCGGGTATCATTTCAAAACTTACTTTTATTGAAAATTTACTTCCTAGCAAATGGATGTCTAAAAATTATATAACTGTTAATTTGGAAATTTATTTCACAACAATTTGGAAAATGTTTAAATCATAAAGGGTAATGAAATAAGAAGCTAAGTATTTTTTAAGCAGAATATTGTTTACAAAATAAAATAAAATGTCCCATTTTGTATAAAGCACGTCATATTTGCTGACAAACCTATTGCTGTTGATACTTATGTAAGAAGTATATTGAAAATATATAATTTAAATGAAGAAAATTTATTATTAATATTATCACTAGTTTCATAATTGTCAAAAATTATTAAATATTCTTAGTTATAGTATAAAATAAAATTATTATAAATTTGATTATACGACATAATATAATCATAAGTAATTTAAATTAAAAGCCTTAAAATTAATTTTTGATATTGCTATTTTCTTCTGCGTGTATTATAACAAATAGGTAATTATTAGGTTTTTATGATAGGTCTTTTTATACATGTTTTTTCTATGAAAGTAGAGAAACGTGAGCAACCGTTTTGTTATTTTGAACCAAACTTATGTGACAAGACAGGGACCTGAGCTGGCACACAGTTTTGTTCCTCACTACCCTAACGTACATCTGTAACAGAATTAATGAATCTTACCAAATATTTAATGAGCACGAAGCATGAAATCTACTGGATTACGTATTCTAGGTACCTTCTGGATACGAAAACGATATTGTGTTCTTTACCACATTATTACGACACTTTAATTATATATTTTATGTAATATGTGTGAATAATACTTTACTAAATGAACAGTACAGCTAATCCTTAAATTAAAAACTGCAAATAAAACTACCTATGCATATATTATTTCTGGTGCAAATTAATCTGTT